>JAAEAF010014365.1:0-274477 GCA_011037195.1 Triatoma infestans | reverse complement strand
TTCTCTTAATTCTAAAATAATTTATATTTCTTCCAAAGGTCTACACATTACAGTATATAGGTTTTATATATAGGTTAAACTTTACAAAAAAAAAATTAAATGATGAGAGACTGTAGAAATATTTTCCCACATTCTACATTATTTTTATTAAATGGTTGAATTTTTAATATCATCAATAAAAAAAAAAAAAAAAACACGTGGATTTCCATCATTTTTAGTCACAATAAATAGATTTTTCTCTCTATGGTCCGTCCCGCCGCAACGCTACTCAAATTTGATTGGCGAAAAAATATTCTAGTGTGAACCAATTCACACGGCCTTTCTCATATTACAATTATTGGTTTTCGCTAAAAAAAAAAAAAATCAGAAAAAAAAACCTATACTGAAAAGTACTGAGTACTGGTTTACCAATTCTGTTCACACTTATAATTTTTAGAAATGAATTTAATATACTATAATGATGTGAAACTTATATTGCACTGAAATGGAACTTAAAAAAAGGAAGGCTGAACATTGAAGGAAACCACCAAAAAAAAATCATATTCGTGTAAAATTGTTTGATAAAAAAAAAAAGAGAATGTTAAAAGCACAGTTTAAAGAAATAAAAAAAAAAATCATGAAAATAACCATCACTAATAAAGTCACATAACCGGTTGATTGATTCTGACGAATCAAATAAGTTTCGCTATTGCATTATAAAAAAAATAAAAATTTCGCAAGAAAAATAAGAAAAAAATCAAATAAACCACAAAGTAAAAATAAATAATATACCTTTAAAAAAAAAAAAATTCTAGTATATCAAAATGCCGCTAGATTTCGCAATCGTCCACAATGAAGTATTATTTTCTAAACAGTTTATAGAGATAAACATATGGCTCTCTCTATAAGTGGATTGGTTCTTTTGTGTTAAAAACAGTTCACCGTTTTAATCTGGTTAAACGGTTTACCATTTTATATAATTAATTAAAATAGGTAGTAATTGTGTTTGCAGTGTCAGATAGAAGAAAATAAATTGAAAGGATATGGCACTTCAATTTTTGATTGATTTTTTTTTTTTCTTATTAAACTTAAAAATATGGTGTGAAACACTCTCTTATACTAATTAATGCAATTTAATAAAGAATTCTTTTTTTTTAAATTAAATCATTACCAGGTTTAGTTGGGCTGGCTATAAAAATGACGGTCAGAATTTTACTTGTATACCTGAGGCGGCCTTATGTAGAGAGCGCACTATGCTGCAAATTTAAATTTTAAACTAACTGATAGACCTCCAATACCCCCACTAAAATCAATTTATTCAGAAAAATTTTACAAATAAAAGTGATACATAATCCATCTATACAGCTTCAGGCAGAGCTGGTTACAATCATTACCTTTACTAATACGCGCTGACGTATTAATGACGAGTAGTACAAAACTTTAGAGTCGTCATTTACTTAGAAGGCTTAGCGAGCAATTACCTCGTATCAGGTCAGCTAGAGGCTGGAGTAGGATTGATTGCCTAGGTATAATCATGGAAATTAGCAGCCAAAACGAGGTTTTTCTAGCTTGGGTATCCGGACATTCGAGGGAACCTTCATTGGACCTGAAAGTTTCTGCGGCATTGCAAAGTACTTCAGCAACGCAGCCGACGTACAATCACAGGAAATGCTGGGATTAAATCTCCAGGCCTAAGGCGGGCGAAAAAGTCTATGCGAAAGGTTTACTGCAGAATTACTCCAACAAGACCGTGCGGCCATAAGGTGTCTGGCCACTGCAGACTTAACAAGCTGGTGTCAGGAGGATGTGGTAAAACCGTAGTGCAGGTTCAGGAGTTTCTTATTCATGCCCCGGCCAGTGACCATTCTGGCCTTTAAGTAGGGGACTTGTTCCCTCTACGAAATGGTACCATGGGATCGTGAGTCAGCCCGGCGGAGTTCTGTCTCCGCGCTCACTAGTTGCGGAAAGGTTTCGTGGTGGTCGAGGATTCGCAGTGATGATGGTAGAGTCCCAATGATCTGTTTTGTGGGAGGAAGTTGGCTGGTTTGCCTTCGGGAACAGTTCCGCCTTTTTCCATTCCCTCACAACAACATGTAGACTTAACAAGCACATGCACTGGATAGCCTGTGCAGGTTTTGTCAGGAAGAAGAAAAAACAGCAATACACGTGCTGTGGTAATGTGAGGAGGGGCTTGTATGGCTAAGGTTTCGCCTCTTTGGAGGGGAGATGCCGACACCTGCAAGTTACGTGTAAGAGTCTCTCAGGATTCATCTAAACAAACAGGACTCTAACTTGTTGGTACAAAATCTAACCATTCGTGTCGCGGTGGCGTAGGCTGGACACAAACCCCCACAGAATCCAATCTCAGCAGCAAGCCTTTCAAGTTCAAAGAAAATTGTTGCCGTTTTTGAGAAAATCCCCCCCCCCATAAAACTAAAAAATCTATTCCAAAAAAAATTCAGTAAAGTGGCAGCACTTTCCGCTGATATGGATTTTGCCCGAAATCTTCGTGTCTGATGCGGTGGTAGTACCTAAACGAAACGGAATATCAAGTTTTAGATATCTGTGAATTTGAGATATTCACATTCACACACTCACACACACACACACGCACACAATCCATTAAAAACATTTTTTTCGTATTGAGGGAACCCCAAACATGTATTTCACCGAAATTTAATGTGATATCTACATATTTTCCCGAATGGTCCATTACAATAGCATTATATTTTGAGGACAACAGTTTATTAAACTTATCAAATATGATCAAATAATTCAAGGTTAAATAAATAAATAATACTTCAACTCTATAAAGGCTACTATCAAAATATGAAGAAACATTGTACCTATTTACAGGATACAAACAATTTTATTGTAACACAATGATTTTTCCCAGCAAAAAGGAAAGTATCATTCAAGTTATGATTTCTTGGTATTTATTCCTTCTATTTAGTAATATAATCCTATTAAATAAATGTTTCTACCTGGAATCCACACATTTCATTGTGATAAACTAAACAAACGGCAAAAGATAATTTAATATCAAAATAAAAATTAAATCAAAACAAAAGATAATAATTCAATTTAAAAATAAATAATTTAACTCAGACTGAAATTCTGCTATCGACTGTGAATTTTTCAAAATAAACCTTTCTTTTACAAATATCTGGACATACCAAATAAAAATAACAGATGAAAGGAAAGATTTCCAAATAAACACTCATAAAATTTCATTCACACGATTTTTCATACCACAATTTACATCTTACTTCTGATTGATTCATTCATTTATTTATTCAAGTAACCTAATTACTAAGTTCACATAAAAATGAAAATGTACATAATATGTGTCTCTGGAAAATAATTAGATAAAAAGGGTGTGTATTTCCAGCAAACCGATTATTTTTCAATTTATAATTTTAGCAACCCATTAAATTCTTATTAATATAATATTGTGATGAAAGTAAGAAGCAGGTGTAATGGGATCCAGTGGGATCCAAATCATTAAAGATTCATAGGAACCGAAGAGCGAAGAAGCAGACATTAAATGAATCAAAAGTTAGTTACTCGCCACCTAGGCCAAACTAAGAAGGAAGAGTTCGATTAATACGATTAATACGTATAAATAGAGCTACAGCGGAACAGTTTAAGACTGTTTTTTAAGGCAGTTTTTACCATAGTACATCCAGTTAGCAACCTATCTACTTTCTTTCTATTTACTGAGCCAGTCTGTCTCTTTATCATTCTCGCTACCTAACTTCTATTAAACTGTACAGTTCTTTAGTTTGTGTGTTCTATTTATTATACAGTGTTCAGCATATGATCTAGTTTATTTCTAACCTCATTCCTAAATTCGTTCTCTCTAATTCTCTCTCTAATTCTCTCCATTATATATTCAAATTTTAAATATATTTTAAAAAATCAGTTTAGAATAAAAACTGGACAGTTGGCTGGTAAAAAGGATGAGAAATCGTTAAAAGACTATGCCAACTCTACTGTAAAGATACCGAGGGTATATGGCGAAGCTAGTATAGACAAAAGAGACCAAGGGTGGAAAGGTTAGGATCATACAGATACAGTTCCTCAAGAAGTCTGTAACGCATCACATCGTTATTTTCAAGAAGTGTTCTATACTGTCATTCTATCCCTTTTTATCTATCCTGGTTTAATATTTAGTTTAGCTCATAATAATTGTGTATAAATTTCTAACTAGTCATTAACTTAGTTATCTTTAAGCGTGTTAAATTCTAGCCCCTATTGCTTTAATTTCTTAAAACTATAACTTTAAAAGCGCTCATGTCACAATAATCATCCACTCCCTACAATTACATATAGACAATAGAACGGTATAATATATTAAAATGGCACTTTAGAAGAAAGCATAACGTCCATCGCCTCGCCACCCCTCCAGACCCCATTTACCTGAAAAAAGGTTGAAAATAAAACTTCGTAGCTTTTTTCATGATTAGTATAGAGATATATCAAGTTTAAAAGAAAACCGTTGGACCCATTTTTTTGTGTGTGTAGAAAATCGAGAAAAACTGTACGGGTAAAGTGGTATTTCCGATTAAACGATTTTGACCAAACTTTATTATTGCATTACCCAGCTAGTGTCTAAACGAAATATCAAGTTACAGCATCAGAGATTATTTTCCGTGATAGCCTGCTTCTTTTTGTGGTCATCGACCGGTTTCGGGCGTTCGCCCATCTTCAGGATGCGTTTACACTCACTATGTAAACTGAATTTGCTCTGTGCAAGTCTGTGTTATCACACTGTGTGACAAACGCATCCTGAAGATGGGCGAACGCCCAAAAAAGAGGCAGGCTATCACGGAAAATGTCTGTGTTGCTTTCCAGCTCTGCGGAACCAACCAACATGAACAATCAAGTTTCAGCTTTCTACGATTTTCCGTTTTTTAATTTATACTGACCCCACACACACACACACACACACACACACACATACCAATATTTAATAATCTTTTACCCGGACTCCGAGGACCACAATTTAAAAAAAGATTCAGTGATTTTAAAAATATTCATCGGCTAATGTTTTTGAAAAGCTGGGATGTAGGGGAAAGCTTAATTTTGTTGCTCCGAAAGTGCATTTTTCTGTTGTTTTTTCATCGATTTTTTTCTGAAATCGGCTCCAATGATTTTGTTTAAAGTTGGAACGCTATTCGTAAAGATATAAACGTATCAGAACAAGTTTTAAAGGAATTTTGATGAACCCCTGAGTTTGGTTTAAATTTAAACTGCCGCTCCAAACTTTTTTCGTTTTAAGCTTTAACATAAAAGAAAAAAAAATCTGGTGTGAAACACTCACACAACTTTCTCTTACTCCAGTTCTCAAAATTATAATTGACAAATTTTATAGTTTGAGTACCAAATTTAACGAAATTCGTCGAAAACTGAAAAACTGTTCAGTAAAAGCGCACTTCATGTTTACTAATTTTCTTGAAACTCGGAATTTTAGCAATCTATTTATTTCTAATTAATTTTGTTTGGATGATAGAATTGTATAATCAACTATGATAGCACTTTAGAGGAAGCTGTAACCCTACCCCTCCCCTAAAAGTGCCCTTAAATGAATTTTCCCAGAGAAATGTTTTAAATAAATGATATAGATCATTGCATGTTTAGTTTATATTAAAAGTTTCAAGAAGATCATCGGAGCCATTTTTGGGAAAATCGCGAAAAAGTGAAAAAAAATCATTTAGTAAAGTGGTAAAGTAAAAAATGCACTTCCGGTTATCCGATTTTTTTCAAACTCGGAATTTCAACAACATATTCAATTCTAATTAACATTATTTAGATGGCAGAATTGTCTAATAAACTGGAATAGTACTTAGATAATAACCTAACCCCACCCCTCACCCAGAAGTGCCCTTAAATGAATTTTCCCGGAGAAATGTTTCAAATAAAAGTTGTAGCTGTTAGTATGTGTACTTCATATATCAAGTTTGAAGAAAATCGTTGAAGCCATTCTTGAGAAAATCGCAAAAACGTAAAAAACCCAACTAGTAAAGTGGTACTTGCGGTTGAGGAATTTTGACAGATGACCCACTGTCGGATCCCTTAGTGATAACTAAACAGAATATAAAGTTCGAACTTTCTACGATTTTTCGTTTTTGAGCTATGCTGTTCATATTCATACATACAGACACCCACACATAGACCATTTGCTAAAAACCACTTTTTTTGGACTCAGGGCACCTCAAAAAGGATATTTCCAGTGAAAACTCAGCATTGAAAATTTGACACGATTACAATACTTCCTTTTACTAGGAGTAAGAGAAAGTAAAAATTAACCGTTATTTATTGTTAACAACAGATTATATAAATTTGAAAATATATCTTGTTAGAACAATATTCTCAACAGAGTTATAGAATCAAGGCCATGAATATCTCCACAGAAATGTATATATATTTATATAAAAACAAAATAATAGTGAGAGACCCATTGTCACGTAACATTTTAAAAGAAAATTATTGAACGTGCCGCCACCAAAGATGTTTCTTTTATATCCACTTTGATCAACCTTGAAACTGTGCAATGTGAAATATATATAATTGAATATCTCTTTTGAGAACTGGGCCAGCCAGCAAGCTCTGTCCCCCCTGGGGTGTTTTTATTTCAGACAATATAATCTGACTAATGGTATAAGGCTGGACTGCAAATGAGATGTTTATTATCTAATCGAATCAAATATCTGTAGATTTTAAAATTTTTTTTATTTAAATCTAATAATCAAAATAACATAAAGATTGTATTCCTCCAAATGTAGGTATGTATCAGTGTTGATTAACTTTCTTGTAAACCTCGAAGCTGTCATTTTACTCATGTTTCATTATACGTTAATGAATTATATGAACGAATATAATAATAACCTACCTAAACATAATTTTCTTGGGGGGCAAATTGTTATAAATAAAAGTGATAGGTATTTATCTCTGTATTTAGCATTCCAAAATTAAAAGTGAAATCTTTATAGTCGTTTTCAAAAACTCAAAAAAATCTGGTGTGAAACACTCACACAACTTTCTCTTACTCCAGTTTTCAAAATTATAATTGACAAATATTATAGTTTGTGTAACAAATTTAATGAAATTCGTCGAAAACTGAAAAAAACTGTCCAATAAAACCGCACTTCCGGTTTCCTAATTTTCTTGAAACTCGGAATTTTGGCCATCTATTTATTTATAATTAATTTTGTTTGGATGATAAGGAATTGTATAATCAACTATGATAGCACATTAGAGAAAAACATAACCCCACCCTTCCTCCAAAAGTGCCCTTAAATGAATTTTCGTAGAGAAATGTTTTAAATAAAAGTTGTAGATCTTTGTATGTTTAGTTTATATATACAGTTTCAAGGAAATTGTCGAAGACATTTTTGAGAAACTCGCGAAAATGTGAAAAAAATCATTTACTAAAGTGGTAATGTAAAAGCATTTCCGGTTATCCGATTTTGTTGAAACTCGAAATTTCAACAACACATTCAATTCTAATTAACATTATTTAGGTGATAGAATTGTTTGATAAACCGAAATAGCATTTTAGTTGAAAACCTTAAACCACCCCACCCCCATATCTGCCCTTAAATGAATTTTACCAGAGAAATGTTTCAAATAAAAGTTGTAGCTCTTTCTATGTGTAGTTGATATATCAAGTTTGAAGAAAATCGTACGAGCCATTTTTGAGAAAAACGTAAAAAAGTAAAAAAAAAACCAAACAAGTAATGTGGTACTTCCGGTTGAGGAATTTTGTCACATAACGTACTGTCAGTTCCCATGGTGATACCTAAACGGAATATCAAGTTTCTACTTTCTACGATTTTTCTTTTTTTGAGCTATGCTGTTCACATACATACACACACAGACCACACACCATTTGCTAAAAACCACTTTTTTTGGATCAGGGGACCTCAAAACGGATATTTCCGGTGAAAACTCGATATCGAAAATTTGACACGATTACAATACTTCCTCTTACTAGGAGTAAGAGAAAGTAAAAATCTATACTAAAAAGACGCCGAACTTACCGGTTGACAGATTTCCTTCAAATTTGCAATGCTATCAATGTTTCTATGTATATTATTAATATTAAACAAGGTGATGGAAACTATACATTGTACTGTTAGCGGAAAGCTTTTTAAAACTACTTTTCCTTCAGAACTTCCCACAAAAAAATCGATTTTTCCCATTAAAATGTTTCATAAAAATAATGTAGATATTTTATGGATTTTGAAGAAAATCATGAAGGAGCCATTTACGAGAAAAATCACGACAAAACTGAAAAAAGCCTACTGGAAAAACTTGTGATAAAACCTTGTAGTGTAACAAGTTTGAGCTTCATGAAATTTGTTCGTTTTTGTGATATTTAATTCAACCATCTAGGAAGACCACACGCTAAAAAACATATTTTTTTCGTACTTGGAGGAAACTTCGAAACATTTTGCAAAAACGTTTTAATCTAATTTCTGATTGTTTTAGATGTAATTTATGTGGAATATTTCTATAAAAAATATTGTAATAGTTTATACATTCTTCTGTTGAGGAAATTCATCCCAACAAGAGTAGTCAGCTTCATGTTGTAGACGTCAACCTTTTCAGCGCTGTTCCACGCGCAACACTTCTTCCATCACACCCACCCGTACTGAACAGGACCTTCTATTATTAAGTTCCCAGCAAAAGCTATGCATAGCTACCTTCCAAGAGCTACCAAAAATCGTGTTTAAGATCACCAATTTTTAGAGTTGAAGTCAGTCTGAAATTAACTATCAAGAATTAAAAATTAACATGCAATATGACTATATACACTCTCAAGAAGGAAACTGCCAGTCTGGAAACAAGCCTTCCAACAATTGTCCAGGATTCTATGCACAGCTCACAAACATTTTTAAAGCGGTTTGGTAGGGGCGGGCGTGACGGAAGAAATAATGCGCTTCTAGATAGCTTTTCCAGTAGTTTTTCAAGTAGAGAAAGCAGCCTGAAAACGTTGATCCTTGCAACATGAAGCTGACTACTCTTGTTGGGATAAATTTCCTCAACAAAAGAGTGTTTATTCCTTTACAATATTTGTAGAAATACTGCACACAAATTTGCTCTGGGCAAATGTATGATACCACACTGTTTGACAAAAAGCATCCTGATGATGAGCGAACACGCCCGAAACCGGTCGATGACCACAAAAAGAAGCAGGTTATCACGGAAAATATCTCTGACATAAACATATGGGGTTATGCTTTACCCTAAAGTGCTGTTTTAGTCTATTATTCGATACTATCATCACATAATGTAATTTAGAATTAAATTTATTGCCAGAATAGCGAGTTTTAAGACAAAAATGGATAACCGAAAGTACAACTTTATTGAACAGTTTTTTTTTTTCAGCTTACTGCGATATTTTTTCCATTGATCTTCACCAACGGATTTCATTAAACTTGGTTATACTAAATATACATAAAGAGACCTATCACTTTTCACGAGAAAATTCATTTGAGCTGGGTTTATGGGGGAACGATGAGGTTGTACTTTGCTCCAAAAAAATCGTTTTTAAATTTAGATTCTCTTAAATTTCAAACATCGAATTTCAAATATATGTGGTATTGTGTAGGGGCAACATATATTGTCCAACACATCATATTAGATAAATAATTAGGGTGTAACAGCAACCTCTGGCAATACTTCGGGATATGGTTTGTCACTTTATTTGGAACACAAAATTTCTAATAAACCATGGTCCGTTTCGTTCGCCTTCAAAAGTTATTCTTCATTTTCTAAAATTTTCAATTTTCCTACTTTTTCTCATAAAATTGATTATATCTCAAAAAGTTTTTCACATAAATCATATTCAATTACACCTTTGGAAAGAGCATTAAATTTCCTATAAGAAACAGAAGTTTTATTTTAATTGAATTAATTATAAGGTTTTTCAGAGACATTAAACTCAACTCTACAGCGCTTCGACTGTTAAAAACCACTTTTCAATAGTATTTTCTTATAAATTTCTTTAAGGCTAGCGTCCGGTTCGGTTACAGAAAAAATATCTGCATTTCACCAGCTTTCCAACGATAATAATATCATGGGGTTTCTTTATTGTTTTCATAAAGAAAATGCGAAATAAATGTAAAAAAAACACAAAATGAAAATTGAGAGTTGTTACAAAAATATCACAAGATTAATTAATAATCCTGTAATGAACTTTGGAATTCTTATCTCACGATAGAAATTCGTCTAATTCTAATAAACTGAAACATTTAGTCGTGATTTAGCTGGTCATACATTCAAAATGCCAGATTTCTTTGTCATAGAATAGCGAGATATGGTTTTTATTTGTGGGTTTTGTAACGGCAGCGCGGAAGCTGCCGCTGGGTATGCTAGCCGTTGGCCTAACAGGAAACCATATAAGCAGCGTATTAAAAACTAGGGGAAACCGATTCTGTGAGAATAAACTATCGAGGAAACCGATCGTTCTGACGACGTTCTGGTTGCCCGGGGATTCTCGTACTCCATTAGTGCATGTTGCGGGTGTTTAAAGAACCATTTCGAGTAAACGTCGCCTCATCGGTCCACAAAATGTTTTGGGGGAAACGACGATTCTGGGCTGTTTGTTGTAGCAGCCAAATACAAAATTGAGTACGACAGGCGTAATCACGTTCTAGCAAATACTGTACTTGCTGCACATGATACAGATATCTATCGTCCCCTCGAAGATACCTGTGCACCGTCTGATGTGACAAACCTAGCGACAATGCCACTCTGCGTGTGCTAAGGGTAGAATCGTCATCAAACACATTCAAGAACTGAACATGAATTTTCGTAAGAACGATCAAGTTTCCTCGGTAGTTTATTCTCACAGAACCGGTTTCCCCTATCTTTAATACGCTGCTTATATGGTTTCCTGTTAGGCAGGCGGCTAGTATACTCAGCTGCAGCTTCCGCGCTGCCGTTACAAAACCCATAAATAAAAACCATATCTCGCTATTCTATGACAAAGAACTCTGGCATTTTGAATGTATGACCAGCTAAATCACGACTAAATGTTTCTGATTATTAGAATTAGACGGATTTCTATCGTGAGATAACAATTCCAAAGTTCATTCCAGGATCATTAATTAATCTTGTGACATTTTTGTAACAGCTCTCAATTTTCATTTTGTGGTTTTTTACATTTATTTCGCATTTTCTTTAAGAAAACAAGAAAGAAACCCCATGATATTATTATCGTTGGAAAGCTGGTGAAATGTAGATATTTTTTCTGTAACCGGACCGTACGCTAGCCTTAAAGAAATTTATAAGAAAATACTATTGAAAAGTGATATTTAACAGTCGAAGAGCTGTAGAGTTAAGTTTAAAGTCTCTGAAAAACCTTATAATTAATTCAATTAAAATGAAACTTCTGTTTCTTATAGGGAATTTAATGCCTTTTCTAAAGGTGTAATTGAATATGATTTATGTGAAAAACTTTTTGAGATATAATCAATTTTATGAGAAAAAGTATGAAAATTGAAAATTTTCCAAAATGAAGAATAACTTTTGAAGGCGAACGAATCGGACCATGGTTTATTAGAAATTTTGTGTTCCAAATAAAGTGACAAACCATATCCCGAAGTATTGCCAGAGGTTGCTGTTACACCCTAATTATTTATCTAATATGATGTGTTGGACAATATATGTTGCCCCTACACAATACCACATATATCCACATATATATAAATTGTTTGTTCCAAATGAAGTGGCAAACCATATCCCGAAGTATTGCCATTCGTATGCGCATCTAAATAACCGCGTATACTTTTCATGATGTTATGCATTTCTGATGCGGAGATTCACCGACTTCGACACAGCCGAATTTGAAAACTAACTGACAGTAGATTGAAATGTGTTAACAGTGGCAGTGCCGCAAACTACCCAAAGACGTAGGATGTAGGTAACTTAGCAACAGTGGCTGCCATAGTTTATTTTGTTCTAAAAAAAATCTGGGTGACGATGCGACTGCAGAAAAACAAGTATATTTTGTACGTCCGAGAACCGAAAACTTTTCGAGTTAAAAGAAAAAAAAAGAAAATGAATGAATTACATAGTATTTCGTTGGGACCGCAGTATGATTTCGTGTTAACAGATTTATCATGTTAAGCGTTTTCGTGTTAAACGTATATGACTGCAATAGAGAACCGACTTATGACATATTTTACTATTAAAGTTATAAAGAACTCTTAGGAAAATAAAAACTGTATAATAAATTCTACTATAATGATATAAGAAGGTTACTAGTTTAAAATTACTAGGAAATGTAAGGTTATATTTTATGTTTAATGTAATCAGGTTACTATTTTTACATTCTATAACTGCACTACAGCAAGAGAAAGTATTACTATAATTTGGAATATGGGTTTTTTTGAGGTTTCCTGAACACCAAAATGGTATTTTTAACAAATATCTCTCTTTCTTTCTTGCGCTCCATATGTAAACAATAATTCTAAAACGAAAAAATACCGAAAGCCCTAACTAGAAACTTCCGTTTAGATAACTTCGACGGGACCTCGATACAGATAACCAGAAGTTTGGTTTCTATAGAATTTTGTTTCTGAATTAAAATTTTGATGCTGCCAAAACAAAAAAAGAGGGCAGGATTGTGAGGCGAGCGCTATCTCTGGGGAAGATGGGATTTATAAAAAAGTCCAGTCTTTAAATTGAATGACAGATTGCAGCACTATATTTGAACTGCAGCAGATTTTAAACTGAAGAGCGTGTATCGTATTGTTGAAAACGTTAATAAAACCAATCCTCGAGCCTTTCCCTCCATGGAGACAAAAGTATCTCAAATATATCTCAATAAAAAAACATTAGAAAATTATTTATTTATTTATTTATTTTTAAAGTCGTGTGTTGTGCCGCAGTTTGGGCACCATTGTACTAACAGTTTTTTAACTTCTACAGAATGTTAATATGAGTTAAATGTATTTAGAAGAAAATCGGTTCAGCGGAAATGCGGCTTTAGTGAATGTCATTTATTTTTCTTCAGTTTTTTGGCGATTTTTAATTTTTTACTTTCTCTTACTCCTAGTAAAGAGGAAGTATTGTAATCGTGTCAAATTTTCGATATCGAGTTTTCACCGGAAATATCCGTTTTGAGGTCCTCTGAGTCAAAAAAAGTGGTTTTTAGCAAATGGTGTGTGTGTATGTATTATGTGAACAGCATAGCTCAAAAATGAAAAACCGTAGAATGTTCAAACTTGATATTCCGTTTAGGTATCACCATGGGATCCGACAGTACGTTATACGTCAAAATTCCTCAACCGGAAGTACCTCTTTACTAGTTGTTTTTTTTTTTTACTTTTTTGCGATTTTCTCAAAAATAGCTATAACGATTTTCTTGAAACGTGCTACATCAACTACACACACAAAGAGCTACATCTTTTATTTGAAACATTTCTCCGAAAAAATGCATTTAATGGTTCTTTTGGGGGAGGAGTGGGGTTACGGTTTCCTCTAAAGTGCTATTTCAGTTTATTAAACAATTCTGTCATCTAAATAATGTTAATTAAAATTAGGTGTGTTGTAGAAATTCCGAGTTTGATAAAAATCTGATGACCGAAAGAGCGTTTACTTTACCACTTTACTAAATGATTTTTTTTCACTTTTTCGCGATTTTCTCAAAAATGTCTCCGGCGATTTTCTTGAAACTTCGTAAATAAACTACGCATACAAAGATGTACAACTTTTATTTAAAACATTTCTCTGGGAAAATTCATTTAAAGGTACTTTTAGGGAGGGGAAGGGATTATGTTTTTCTCTAAAGTGCTATCCTAGTTGATTATACAATTCTATCATCCAAACCAAATTAATTAGAAATAAATAGATGGCCAAAATTCCGAATTTCAAGAAAGTTAGTTAACCGGAAGTGCGTTTTTTCTGAACAGTTTTTTTTTTTTTTTCAGTTTTTGACGAATTTCATTAAATTTGTTACACTAGCTATAAAATTTGTCAATTATAATTTTGAAAACTGGAATAAGAGAAAGTTGTGTG
This sequence comes from Triatoma infestans, assembly GCA_011037195.1. Taxonomy (NCBI): domain Eukaryota; kingdom Metazoa; phylum Arthropoda; class Insecta; order Hemiptera; family Reduviidae; genus Triatoma; species Triatoma infestans. The sequence continues at coordinate 260,464 of JAAEAF010014365.1, read as the reverse complement.
AGTGTTTCACACCAGATTTTTTTGTTCTTTTTTAAACCTGATATACTTACTCCAAAATCACCTTTGGTAAAAACAATTTTTGTCCTTTGTTTATCGGTCTTTGGAATTATATTAATTTTCTATTTATCGGGGTTTATTATCATCACCTTTGTTTTAAAAACATTGTTACGAGTAAGTGTACTTTAGGGATTCTGGTACAGCAGGAGGTCACGCTTCCATCAACTCTAGTTTTTACTTTAGATTCTCCTAGTTGTTTAATATTAAAATTAGTTAACTTCAGTAAAAATCACAAATTGGTGGAAATTCTATTAAGAGAAAGATGTGTGAGTATTTTATAGCAGATTTCTTCTTTTTTATCAGTTAAAACAAAAGAAGGTTGCATTGGCTCTCAAAATGGCGCTTGCTAAAACAACCACTTTTGTATGAACATTAGAAACATATGTTTTGTTAAAGTTAATTTTTTTCTTTTCTTTTTCTTTAAAGGAATTGTTGATTAATTGTAAAAAGATAACTAAGAAAGAAACTCGACTGGTTTTTACCATATACAAACTGTTATTTATTTATTTATTTATTTATTTAACAAAAGATTTCTAGATAAAATTTTACGCAAATTAAATAGCAATAAATAAACATAAATGTTGGCATTTTATCTTTTTACATTCTTATCATATTTTCTTTATTGTTTACTTATTAAAATGGGTATCATTAACCGACTTAAGTAAACATTAAATATAAACATGATTAAAGTAAAATAAATTAAAAAAAAAAAAATTTCTCCTTGAGAGAACCACATTCCTTTAGATTTGATATAAATTTAGGATTTCAATCCTCATTCTGTTGATATGTATGCCATGTGGAAGAATATTGGATATCGCACTAAATAAAAATGTTAAGTGAAATTGGGGGTAGAAAAACCAAAAAATTCTGTCCCTTTTCTTTTAGAGATTTTTTTTTTAATTTATTCAAATATTTATTATTATTTGTCTGTGGGGAGGGGCCAAACCCTACGCTATTCAAAACCACACTGGGCTCCCATATAGCTACCTCAAGAAAAACCACAACAAACCAGGTCTAGAACAAAAAAATCCAGATACGGGGCTAACCATCTAAGATTCACCACAGTCCGAACAAATCGGATAATCACCTTAACGGGGAGAAAATAGCCTAAGCTCTTCCGCCCGACCAAAGGTTCTGAACCAAATTTCCTCACAGCCCAGGCAATCTGTCATAAAGATGGATGGGTGTTTCCTCCTCTGTCTCACAGACTTAACAAATGGATCCAGCATGAGCCCAATCACGTACAGGTATCTCCTTGAAGCAGAATGTCCAGTAAAAGATCCAACCAGATGCATGAGAGAGCACCGTGAAATACACATCGACTTCTTACTAATAGCCCTGTCCGGACCTCCGATGAGCATCATATTGGACTGCCGTCAACCAACTCTGCTCATCCATAAGGATGATGAATCCTGTAAATTGGATGTTGAGGTTCGGCCATACAAAAGAACTCTTTTTAAATTTATACAGACGTTTCGGCAAATTTATTACCTACTTGAGGGGACATGGTAACACTGATATAGACTAAGACACGGTTTTCCCATCCGCTCTCCTAGCCCTTTATAAACCGTGAACCATCCAATGTCCATAACACTTGATGATGGTATGGCACAGGTTAAACGAGAGTAATTACTACTGTAATTCTAACTGAAAATTTTTGTAACTACATTTCCTTAGTTATTTCCATACTTTACTCTTATATATGCCACATATTATCAAAGTTTTAATACTTGTGATTTAGTTTAATATTGATCTGTTCTACAACAATAGTTTATAATAAATTTAAATGTGCTATATATATCATACTTTTTATTTAGTTTATTTAAAAAAAAAACTTATTTTGAAAATATTTATTTAAAGTTTATATTTTATGTTGTTTCTATTTTTTATTGATTTGTATTAAAACCTTTGTACAGACCCTGAAGAAGGCAATAAATTTGCAGAAACGTCGGTAGAAATTTAAAAAGAGTTCTTTTGTAGGATCGAACCTCAACATCCAATTTACAATATTGAATACCGCGGTCGTAACGAACACCAAAAAAACATAAGGATGAATGCTGTAAAGCTGTCCATTAATGGAAGCCTGACAGACATGTGCCAGAAAACATGCCAACAGCAGGCTCAGAACCAATGAAAGGAAGACATGCGCCTAATTTGGCATACCTATCCACTTCCTCATTCCCAAAAATTCCCATACGAACTCAGATGTTTGGTTTTTGTTTTAATTTACGTCGTCTAAAAAATTAAAAACCACAAAAAGAAAAGGAATTTTTTTTATTTGTTTATGATATTTTAGGTTTTCGTGCCCATTTTCATGAAAAAAACACTCATGTTTCCCAGGTTAAGACCGTGTCAATGGCTGGCTAGAAACCGAGGTTTCGCCCATATTCAATGAGATTCTTCGAGGGCCGATATACCTTGAAAGCAAATGGAGCAATGAATCTTGTTGGGTCCTTTCATGCTACGCCCCTTCTCTACTAAGGTTCATTGCTCCATTAGTATTCAGTGTATAATGACCCTGAAGAGGTTCATCGCAATATGGATCACTGACGCAGTTTCAACGAGGAAACTCAAATGTTTTTCGTGAAAATACCCATGGAAACCTCAATGATCATTAACCGTATTCCGTGTTTAAAGAAAATCATTGGACCCAATTTCATGGAAATTCCATAAATTCCAAAAACTATTCCGTGAAATTGCACTTCCGTTTTAATTTTCTTCAAACTTTAAACAACGCTTACAACGCTTTTGATGTCTATTAAGCATTTGGGGGTGGGTAGAACTGTAAATTAAATTACTTTTCAGAAAAGCCTAATGAGGCAGCTCCTCCAGTATCGTCCAAAAATCGATTATACATTAGAAAAATGTCTCAATTAAAAGAGATGCAGAAGGGACCACAATGAAAACTAATGTGGGGCAGCAAATATGAAATTTCCATTAGCTCTATTAGCCATTTGCTGCATTAGCATTCAAGGTGTAACGATCCTGAAGAGGCTCATTGCAATATGGGCGAAACAACGGTTTTCTAGAAAATCCACCGACACGATCTCAACTAGGAAGCTCAAGTATTTTTTAATAGAAATGGGGGCATTATGGAAGGATTTATGATCGTGATTTTAAGTTTAAACCAATTTTACAGGTGCTTGAAAAAGAGGGCGCCCTTTAGGCAAACAAGTATAAACTTGATCTTTTAGCGTAACCACCTCCCCAACCCCACTAAAAAGAATTTTATTGGGAAAAAATATTTCGAATAAAAGTTGTAGAACTTTGTATGTATAGTTGATATCATTAAGTTGTAAAAAAGAATATCTTTGGAGCTGTTCACGAGAAAATCGTCAACAAGTAAAACAACTTTATGATTGGTTCCGCAGAGCTGAAAACAATCAGAGATATTTTCCATGATAACCAAGATCATCACACTGTTTTGACAAAAACATCCTGATGATAGGCGAACGCCCGAAACCGATCGATAACCATAAAAAAAAAAAAAAAACAAGCTATCACACGGAAAATAACTCTGATGCTCTGAAGTAAAACAATCATTCAATAAAGTGATCAGATGACCTATTTTGACCAACACCTTATCGTTAGTTCTGCTGGTAGAACCCAAACGAAATACCCAGTTTTTACTTTCTATGATTTTGCGTGTTTGAGTTATGCTGATATACCAATATTCACATAAAACCAACTTCTAAAAAGTACTTTTTCGGAACTCAGGGGATCTCAAAACGTGTATATCCGGGGAAAACTTGATACACGATCAGAATACTTTCTCTTACTGCTGTAAGAGCAGCAAGAGAAAGTAAAATATAGATTTTAATGAAGAAATTTACTAGAATATGAGAACAAAGACGAATGAATAAAAATTTTTTTTTTTTAATATAGACTAATTTATAATGCATATTTTTATGCAAAGAATAACATTATCTAACCAATAAAAAATAATCCTTGATTCTTATAAAATTTCATTACGTAACTAGTGAATTCTTCAACCAGAAGAAAAGAGCGAGTTAGTTGATGACAGGAGAGAAAGGTCAAGGAGAAACGTAGACATTATGACCACCAACGCAAGCACTACATTCCAATATTTACTATTATTACTATTCTTTCGATTTAATTAATTCATTAAGTGATTAAACTTTAGACGTACGTCTAAGATTAAATAATGATCTAGTTACATTTTAGATTAATTAATACACCATAATTATAAGAAATGGAAACAAATTATTTACAAAATTAACAATTTTTACTTTCTCTTAAAAATGAATGTGCTATAAAAAAAAAAAAAAAGGAAGTACACTGCGATCGTAGCTATTTTGACCGGAAATACATTTTTTGAGCCCCCCACCCACCCACTTTTTTAGGGCACGGCCTTTATGTATGAGTAAACCAAATATCTCAAAAATTAACAAAATTCAGGTAGCTCAAACAAAATATTACATTTACTCACGGTTTCTCACACGTAGAGTTTGGTACAAAAAAAAAAAAAAATCTGGTGTGAAACACTCACACGACTTTCTCTTTACGACTGTAGTTTACGTAGTTTTTATTACAAAAGAATTTTCTTCGACCTTACAATTTTTATTATTAAATTTTTACTTTCTTCTTACTCCTAGTAAGAGGAAGTATAGTAATCGTGTCAAATTTTCGATATCGAGTTTTCACCGGAAATATCCGCTTAAATGTCCAAAAAAGTGGTTTTTAGCAATGGTCTCTGTGTATGTATGTATGTATGTATGTGAACAGCATACTCAAAAACGAAAAACCGTAGAAGGTTTAAACTTGATATTCCGTTTAGGTATCACCATGTGATCTGACAGTTCGTTATACGTCAAAATTTCTCAACCGGAAGTACCACTTTACTAGTTTTTTTCTTTTTACTTTTTTGCGATTTTTTTAAAAATGGCTCCAACGATTTTCTTCAAACTTGGTAGATCAACTACACATACAAAGAGCTACAACTTTTATTTGAAACATTTCTCCAGGAAAATTCATTTAAGGGCACTTCTGCGGGAGGGGTGGGGTTAGGTTTTCATCTAAAGTGCTATTTCAGTTTATTAGACAATTCTGTCATCTAAATAATGTTAATTAGAATTAAATATGTTCTTGAAATTCTAAGTTTGAAATGAATCGCATAACCGGAAGTGCGTTTACTTTACCACTTTACTAAATGATTTTTTTTTTACTTTTTCGCGATTTTCTCAAAAATAGTTCCATTGATTTTCTTGAAACATCGTATATAAACTAAACCTGCAAAGATCTACAACTTTTATATAAAACATTTCTCTGAGATCATTCATTTAAGGGCACTTTTGGAGGAAGGGAGAGGGTATGTTTTTCTCTAAAGTGCTATTAATAGTTGATTATACAATTCTATCATCCAAACAAAATTAATTAGAAATAAATAGATGGCTAAAATTCCGAGCTTTAAGAAAATTAGTAAACCGGAAGTGCGCTTTTACTGAACAGTTTTTTCAGTTTTTGACGTTATTTCATTAAATTTGGTACACAAACTATAAAATTTGTCAATTATAATTTTGAGAACTGGGAGTAAAAGAATGTTGTGTGAGTGTTTCATAACAGATTTTTTTTTTTGTTTCTAATTTATATCAATATGAGTGCCTAAATTTAAAAAGTTTAATACTAAATTTTAAACATCAATAATACTAATGTGTAGCAGATTTTTTTATATTTATAATTTATAATTCCCACCTGCACGATCGTTCAAATCACTCTATGATTAGGGCATAATGTCAACATCTTAAAGATTTATTAATTTTCAAAGATAATATTAATATATAAAATTGAAACCTTTTTTATAAAGAATTATATAAATAGTGATGAATTTCCTTTAAATCGTATTTATCCTAACATAAAGCGGTGGTGGTTTGGGGGAGGGGTAAGTACCTACATATTAATCTTGACAGGCAGTGAAGTGATTGTATTCTGGCCCAGTAGAACGTACCAATAATTGAATCAACTGCCATTTGAAATTTAACGCCAGAAATTCTGCACAACCTTTTTTTTTTTTTAAAAAAAAAAAAAATTGATATTTACACCTGTTATAAAGCTTAACAATAGTAAATTTGTTAATTGTGGAGAATTCATAGAAACAGGAGCGGAGAAGTCACTCAGTAGTGAAACTCCGAGTTATTCAGTAAGTAGTAGATCACGAGGCCACTGAAGTTTTAGTCTTCGTTTTGAATTTATACGGTTAGTTAGGGATGCAAGTGCACGGAAAAGAGGATTGACGTGAGATGATAAACTGTTGTGAAATTTGTTGTAACGGAATAGGATTTCTTGACGGACGTATGGTATATTTAAGTCTGTATGGAGTGTATGATTGGAGACAAAGAAAGGAGCTGAAATGATTTTGGGGAGGATTTGGATTGGGGAATGTTTGGATACGATTATAATTAGATCGTTTGGTTGAACGCCACAGTTTTGCGCCGTAAGCCCAAATAGGTTTAAGTATGGCTTTGTAGATTAAAAGTTTGTTAGTAAGTGTTAGGTTAGATCGTTTGTCAAGTAATCGCATCAGCATTTTGTAACGTTGAAATAGTGCCTGTCGTTTGAGTCTGATATGTGGAATCCAGGTGAGGCGTCGGTCCAAGTATAGTCCTAAGTAGCGAACTTTTTATGTATGTTGGAGGTAAGGCGACACTGTCATAATAAACTGGAGCAGTGGTGAGCCGTTGGAGAGTGAAGGAAATGGTTTGGCTTTTTTCAGCACTGATTTTGATTCCCCATTTGTTGAACCATTTGTCGAGTGAATTCAGATGCGCCTGTAGATTGCGAGTTACTATTACGGAATCCTTATGTGTAGCAAGAATGGCGGTATCATCAGTGAATGTGTAGAGAGTGGAGGTATGTGGCATAGTTGGCATATCAGTTGTATAAATGGAGTGAAGGATGGATTCAAGTATACTTCCTTGGGGAACACCAGCAGATATAGGAAGGAAATTAGAGAAGGATGATCTATAAGCTGACCCTGAAGTAGCGGTCAGTCAGGTCTGTACAACTAAAATTTCTTTTTTTTAGTTGGAAAAGTGTTTAAAATCAAAGTGATCCGTTTACATTTGTGCAGTTAGCAAACAACGTTTAAGGGAAAACGTAAAATAAAAACGAGATAAACTGTTTTCGACAAAATTCCAAAAAACTGAAAACCCAACGTTCTTTCAGTTAACCGACTTTCTTCAAATTTTGAATTCTAATAATGCTTCTAATCTCGTACATTGATATTATATAAGTGGTAGAACCATATATTTTACTGGGCTGTAAACAAAAGTATGTGCGCTTATTTTCACCTAATCCTTAACAGTACTTTACTAAACATGTTTACCAAAATTTTCTTATTTTATGTACCCGTTTTACTTTCAGTTTATGTTTATATTAGCTTGTGCAAAGACCTATGCGATTTGTGAGCGATTTAAGAAATGACCTAATTGAATTTAGAAATTAGAGCGATTTTGCGTCACTACTTAAAAAAAAGCTGCTGCCACTTCTGAAATTAATGAAGTAGAGAGGGAATGCTCTGTAATGATCATGGGCTGTACAGATCTGGTTCAAAAAATTTAGAGAGGATTTGTAAGAGCCTAGAAAGTAAGCTTCATCCAGAACGTTCTCAGTGCTGAAGATTCAGCACTTCTGTCTCACAGACTCTACAAAATGGATCCGGCAGGAGCCCCAGTACATAGAGATGTCTCCTTAAACCACAATGTCCAGTAAGCGATCCAACCAGATACCTGAGAGAGCTGCGTGAAAAACACATCAACATCTCACTAATAGCCTTGTCCGGATCCCCGATAAGCATCTTTGACTGCTGACAACCAACTGTGCTTCATCAATAAATGCTGTAAAGCTGTCCATGACTGGAAGCCTAACAGACATATGCCAGAAGACACGCCAACAGCAAGCTCGGGACCAATGAAAGGAAGGGAGGCGCCTAATTTAGCAAACCTATCCACCTCCTCATTCCCAAAAATTCCCATATGAACTCAGATGTTTGGTTTTTGTTTTAATTTACTTCGCTAAAAAAATAAAATCCACAAAAAGAAAAGGAATTTTTTGTTTGTTTGTTTGTGATATTTTAGATTTCAGCGCCCATTTTCATGAAAAAACACTCAAGTTTCCAGGTTAAGACTGTGTCAGTGGTTTGCTAGAAACCGACGCTTCACCCATATTGCAATAAGCTTCTCCCGTTATACCTTGAAAGCAAATGGAGAAAGGAATTCCCTTTATCTGGGGTGCAATTTAGAGAGGATTTGTATGAGCCTAGGAAGTAAGTGAAATGTTCTTGATGTGTTGTGTTGTTGTATGTTTGTAGTAGTAGTTGGCGTAGCACGAGCGGTTTAGTAAAAGGGCGTGTGAGTATATATGTTTAAGAGAGAAGTATTAGTAATAATCAAGAGAGCACCACTGTTTTTAAAATTAATATATTATTCTCTAAGCAAATTTAAGTATTTGTTGTGGTGGTTGGTTCCACAGAGCTGGAAAGCATCAGAGACATTTTCCGTGGTAGCCTGCTTCATTTTGTGGTCATCGACCGGTTTCGGGCGTTCGCCCATCTTCAGGATGCGTTTTTTAGTCAGTGTGACAACACAGACTCGCACAGAGCAAACTTAGTTTCACACTCTAGCAAACTTAGGTGAAATAAGTTTGCTCTGTGCGAGTCGTGTTGTCACACTGTCTAAAAACGCATCCTGAAGATGGGCGAACGCCCGAAACCGGTCGATGACCACAAAATGAAGCAGGCTACCACGGAAAATGTCTCTGATGCTTTCCAGCTCTGCGGAACCAACCACACAACAAATATGGAGCCAGTGAGGCTAAGTATTTTAAGAGTGTGAAACTAAGTTTGTCCTGTGCGAGTCTGTGTTGTCACATTGTCTAAAAAACGCATCCTGAAGATGGGCGAACGCCCGAAACCGGTCGATGACCACAAAATGAAGCAGGCTACCACGGAAAATGTCTCTGATGCTTTCCAGCTCTGCGGAACCAACCACCACAACAAATATGGAGCCAGTGAGGCTAAGTATTTTAAGAGTGTGAAACTCAGTTGTCCTGTGCGAGTCTGTGTTGTCACATTGTCGAAAAAACGCATCCTGAAGATGGGCGAACGCCCGAAACCGGTCGATGACCACAAAATGAAGCAGGCTACCACGGAAAATGTCTCTGATGCTTTCCAGCTCTGCGGAACAACCACACAACAAATATGGAGCCAGTGAGGCTAAGTATTTTAAGAGTGTGAAACTAAGTCTCTGTACGAGTCTGTGTTGGCACACTGTCTGAAAAACGCATCCTGAAGATGGGCGAACGCCCGAAACCGGTCGATGACCACAAAATGAAGCAGGCTACCACGGAAAATGTCTCTGATGCAAATTTAAGTACTTTACAATATCACAACTATATCTTAATAAATCAGATGTTTATCTAGAATAAAGGCAAATCACTATCACTGGCACTGAGTTTAAGAGAGCGATTTCTGAAGCGAAAGTGTTCTGGCTTGAATGTCTGTTCAGACTCTTCTGAAGGAATGCCTTCTAATTGTTCAAATCTTCTCAAATAATGCTGGTATGTCTGGTGGGAGTTTTATTGTTTTACCCTAACTGTTTCTTGCCCTTTGTCTCTTGGTTTGCATTGTAGTACCTGGCTCTATCCCCATTGCTAATTTTCACAAAATTATTTTACTAAACTATTTTCCAAAACTATTATTTTTCCATTTCGTCCTTCCACTATATAAGCTTCATCCAGAACGTCCTCAGTGCTGATGGTTCAGCAATTCTAGCAACGGCTATAGAGGTACACCTGCACCAGAAACCGCTCACTCTATTTACCTACCTGGATAGATATGTCTCTCCCCATTACTTCTATATTTAAGTTAGGGCAATTTTAATACTGCTAGCATGATTGATATAAAATAATACATGATCCATCTAATCAATATCATCTCCAAAATTCAAAAGAATGATGGAAAATCTATGAATAAAAATAAAAACAAAAAATTGAATGTACTCGTAAAATAATTACACGTTATTAAAAAAAAAAAAAAAAAAAATTGCAAAATGCTCCTAATTATTAATAATTTTAGAAATGATTTTAATAATCCAAAGGTAATTATAAAAAAAAAGCAATTGGACCGGATGGAACATGCAGTTATAAAGTAGCATACCAAACAGGAAGATTAACAAAACAAAACAAAACAAAAAAAAAAAAAGAGGGAAAAGTGCCCGCATTTTATTTAATACTGGTAGTGACACAAAGCACAGAATTAGAAGTACATGTCCGGTATTATACGATCCGCTTTTTTGTCCCAATTAAAACTTATCAACATCCGATAAGTGTTTGAAAGTAGTTCACCAGTGAAATAAAGTAGAGGTATTCCACCGGAAGTATAAAATTGTTTGAAAAAAAAAAAAAATTAGGAAGGCAACCGCTTACATGACTTTCTCTTGCCGCATTTTTATTGATGAATTTCCTTAAACTTGGAATGTTTAATATTCAGTTCCATTAATATTTTTAAGGTGAGCGCACCTAATGTAATAATGATTGGCGCCAGGGCCCGGCTCAAGGCATACGTGAAAGATGCAACCTGCTAAAAGTCTGCGCTGAAGGGGAAGCCTCGCACCTTGTCTAATAAACTAGAAAAACAGAAAAGAACTGACGTAAAGTATATAATAATGAACAGTATCTTTCTCCGAAACCGATATACACAATTCGCTTGGAGAAAAAACTAAATTCAAAACCATATTTTTGGTAGGGTTTATTGGGGGGGCTCTGTGGGGAAGAACCAAGCCCTTCGTTCCAATAATCTGTTTACGTGGATCTAGTGTGTGTGTATAATAGTGTGAAACACGAGCGGTATTGAAAGGGCGCTTGTGTATATGTTTTAAAGAGAGATATGTTTTAGATATAATGAAGGAGCTGGCATCACTGCTTACAATAAATAATTTGACTATATTTGAATTATTGAATAATATGAATAACAATTACAAGTTAATTGTAATAAAAATTGTAAAAGGATTATAAATATACAAAAACTCTTGCACTGAATGATACTTGTAGCTAGAATGATTTTAAATACAAATGTTAAACTTTAAACACTTTTTGGCACACTCTGACTGTTCCTACGCTCTTCCATTTCTCTAGTTTATTGTCTGTAAAAGAAAGGTTTGGGGGAAACTGTTTGGTAAAAGATGTTTTACTGTTTGAATAATTTGACTATATTTAAATTATTGAATAATGTGAATAATTCTTGCACTTAAATATTGTGCAATATTGTGCTAGCTTGATTTAAACTCAAACGTGAAACTTAAACACTTCTTGGCACATTAACTGTTTTAAGACGAATTATAGGAATGATACTCGTTGAATGCTTTGGAATAGACTGATCAAAAAATAATGCTCGTCTTGATAGTTAAAACCTGCCCCTTATATATGATTTCTAGAAGGGGTTAAAAGACAAAGTGTGGCCGAGTTCTCCGACCTCTCTTGTAACGGTGTCTTGTACCTTCATTTTGACCCTTTGTAAGACGAATTATGGAATGATACTCGTCATTTTGGGAATAGCGACTCCACTGAGATCTAGCACTGATTTTAATCATTTCTCTAGTTATAGTCTGTAAAAGAAAGGTTTGGGGGAAACTGTTTGGTAAAAGATGTTTTAGTGTTTGAATAATTTGACTATATTTAAATTATTGAATAATGTGAATAATTCTTGCACTTAAATATTGTGCAATATTGTGCTAGCTTGATTTAAACTCAAACGTGAAACTTAAACACTTCTTGGCACATTAACTGTTGTAAGATGAATTATAGGAATGATACTCGTTGAATGCTTTGGAATAGACTGATCAAACAATAATGCTCGTCTTGATAGTTAAAATCTGCCCCTTTATATATGATTTCTAAAAGGGGTTAAAAGACAAAGTGTGGCCGAGTTCTCCGACCTCTCTTGTAACGGTGTCTTGTACCTGCATTTTGACCCTTCTGCCAGCCATCGTACAAATTTCCTTTTAAAAACTGATTTTAATTAAAATTATAAAATATATTTCCCATTATTTCTGTTTTTCCATTTGTTTCTTCCACTACACTACCCAAAGCTCCACTGGCCCCATATAGCTACCCCAAACAAAAACAATAAAAAAACCTGGTCTAGAATAGAGATTCAGACCCATCTAAGATACACAACAGTCAGGACAAATCGGCGACCATAACCTTAAAGGGAAATAGCCTACGCTCTTCCATAGACATCCTGACGTAATTTGAGATGATTCAAAAAAAATTATTTTAGTTGAGTTATGTAAGTGTAACTGTTAAGCTTTGCTTGTTAGTAATCATCCGGGTGAATCACTCTAAACCATTTCCGCTTCAGTGAGGAATATCATTGTCAAGTAGGTTACAAGAAAAGTATGGAGACATCTTTCTTTCTAAATGCCACGGGCCAAAGGGATGTGCAGTCCGTTGTGAACGTTATGATTAAAAATATTACATTATGGATTTTAGACTAGATCATATGAAATTGAAAATGTTCGTTAGAAACCTATCAAAATTTATAAGATGGACAAATAAAAACTTTATTTTATTACAAAGCTTTTTAGAACAAACAGGTAAATAAATAAAAATAAAAAAAAATCTGGTGTGAACACTCACACGACTTTCTCTAACTGCGAAATGACAAATTTTCTTCACCCTTACAATTCTTATTAGTGTTTAAAACTGTCGGCATTTTTATGCGAAAAAAATCACAAAATACTGCAAACCTATTCAAGTAAAGTCGCACTTCCGCTCTCTACCGATTTTCTTCAAACCACGAATTTTGGCATTACTTATATAATTCTAATTAATATTATTTAGTTGACAGAATTGTATAGCAAATTGTTGGAACTGAAACAGCACTATAGAGGACAACATAACCCCACCCCATCGCCAAAAAAGTCCCCTTAAATGAATTTTCCCGGAGAAATGTTTCAAATAAAAGTTGTAGTTCTTTACATGTATAGTTGATATCCCAAGTTTAAGGATAAATAAAAACTTCGTTGGATATCAGCTGGTAGAAAAATCAGTTGGAGCCGTTTTAGAGAAAATAGTAGAAAACTATTTTCTCTAAAACGGCTCCAACTGAAATGCTACTTTCAGTAAATTCGCACTTCCGGTCATCCGATTTTCTACAATCACGGAATTTCATATTAATATCATATAGCATATTTATTTTTAATTAATATTATTTAGATGATAGAATTGTCTAATAAACTTTAGTGAAATAGCACTTTAGAGGAAACCATAACCCCATCACTGCCCTAAAAATGCCCGTAAATGAATTTTCCCGGAGAAACATTTCAAATAAAAGTTGTAGCTCTTTGTATGTGTAGTTGATATATCAATGTTTAAAGAAAATCGTTGGTGCCTTTTAAGAGAAAAACCACAAAAAACTGAAAAAAAAATAAGGAAAGAAACATTTAATAAACTGGCATTTCCGGTTGATGGACTGCTAGAAATTTTCGTGTATGATGCGGTGGTTTATTCTCTAAACGGAATATCATGTTTCAGCTTCCTGCAACTTTTTGTTTATGAAATATTCTTTTCACATACATTGAAACATACGAGGGCGCCATACCCACAAACAGACCATTTTCTAAAAACCAGTTTTTTGGACTCCAAGAGACCTTAAAACGTCTATTTCCGGTGAAAATTTAATTTCGAGAATCTGGCACGATCGTAATACTTCCTTTTACTTCCTTTAATAAGAGGAAGTAAAAATTACTTTTTTAGACTCAGAGGATCTCAAAACACGTATTTTGAAAATTAGACACGCATACATTACTTCCTCTTTACAGACTTAAGAGAAAGCAAAAATCACTGATTATTATATATAGGTATGTAAGTGTTTGTGTCGGTCACTTAAATGTTTATAAAGCAGCGGTTATAAAGCAAAATCCATTGTTTGTTGCTGTGCATTCTGCGAGTTTTCGTTTTTAAGGATTTGGTTCGAACAGACGACACACACACACACACACACACACACACACACACATACACATACAGGAGGACTTATTTGTTTATGACTACTATTGGCTATAAAACAGGTAAATAAACTAAAAACTTTACACAAAAAAGAAAGTGAAAAGATTCTCCATACTAATTGATAGAAAGATATCGTCATGAAGTTTCTCTTTAAATTATAATTACTGTCAACAATCGTTTTATCCATTTAATTTACTCATGTATATATAGAGTATCATTCCAGCTTTTAATTTTCCACTTCCAAACTCTCTATTTCTTTATACAATTTCCCGACAGTATTTCACAGATTATATTTTTTACATAAAGTATTCAACCATTTGATGATTTTTAGGTATAATCTGATTTGAATCAGTTACTTACACTTTGAATTACCGAAATTTTCTTCAGAACGTGAACTAAGTTTTGTTTTTAATATTTCAAAGATGGCGGAATATTCAATGTGGAGTGAATGTGAGCTCTATATAAATGTGGAGTGAGTATATCCAGTTTAAAGAAAAATTATCGAACCCAATTTTCAAGCCCTCGAAGTGCAAGGCTTGCCAGATGGCGATTTCTATTGGGGGGGTGATAATCTTGCCATGGATCCGTCCCATCGCCGTTTTAATCCTTGTCTTCGCTACCCAAAAGTTTCACTATAAACTCTGGCACCTCACTTTTTCTCCGACAATTGATTCACATTGTCTTGGGCCTCACAGGAATCGAACCCATCAATCCTCGCAACAAAGGCGAGTGCGATAGCGATAAAAAAAAATTTTTATGGTCATTAATTAAATTCTTTTGGAAATCAGTATAAAGCATAATAAAGTATGTATATCAAATAAATACTTTATTGATTATGTTAGTACATTTTGCGCTTTGCGCTTAATAAAGTGCGCTTTGAAAAATAATGTTTCGTGGCCCGAAAATAGAAGGCGCGATTTGGCAAGGATCTGTTTATGAACAACGATTTATAATCGATGTATAATAATGAAAATACTAATTAAAGGCATTCAAATGCTGAATTTGAAAGGGTTTTCAGTAAAATAAATTTATTACAAAACAAAAACCAGATATAGACTAATGGTCAAGCACACATAATTCGTGCAAAAATAAAAATAAAAAATCTGGTGTGAAACACTCATACAACTTTCTCTTACTCCTGTTCTCAAAATTATAATTAACAAATGTTATAGTTTGTGTACCAAATTTAATGAAATTCGTCGAAAAACTATGCAGTGAAAGCACACTTTCGGTTTACTAATCATCTTAAAACTTGGAATTTTGGCCATCTATTTATTTCTAATTAATTTTGTTTGGATGATAGAACTGTATAATCAACTATGATGTCATTTTAGAGGAATCTTTAACCCCACCCCTCTCCTAAAAGTGCCCTTAACTGAATTTTCCCAGAGAAATGTTTTAAATAAAAGATGTAGATCTTTGCATGTTTAGTTTATATACGAAGTTTCGTCGGAGCCATTTATGTTGAAAATCGCGAAAAAGTGAAAAAAATCATTTAGTAAAGTGTTAAAATTAACACACTTCCAGTTATCCGATTTTTTTCAAACTTGGAATTTCAACAACACATTTAATTATTTAATTCTAATTAACATTATTTACATGACAGAATTGTCTAATAAACTGAAATAACAGTTAAGATGAAAACCTAACCCCACCCCGTCCTCCAGAAGTGCCCTTAAATGAATTTTCCCGGAGAAGTGTTACAAGTAAAAGTTGTAGCTCTTTGTATGTGTAGTTGATATACCAAATTTAAAGAAAATCGTCGTAGCCATTTTTGAGAAAATCGCAAAAACGTAAAAAAAAAAAACTCGTAAAGTGGTACTTCCGGTTGACGAATTTTGACATATAATGCACCATCCGATCCCATGGTCATACCTAAACGGAATATCAAGTTTCAACTTTCTACGGTTTTTCGTTTTTGAGTTATGCTGTTCACATACATACATACATACATACACACACACACACACACACACACACCACTTGCTTAAAAACCACTTTTTTGGACTCGTGGGACCTCTCAAAATGGATATTTCCGGTGAAAACTCGATATCGAAAATTTCACACGATTACAATACTTACTCTTACTAGGAGTAAGAGAAAGTAAAAAAAACGATCTCGGCTAGAATCCTTGAAAGAAGATTCAAGTTTATGCTTGTCCAAAATACGACATGGTAAAGAAGATATCTTTAAGAAAAAACATCAGCCTCCAGATATCGCACTGATTGTGAAATTATATACCAAAAGGAATAAGAATAAAAATTTTAATTGTTATCATTATGATGCTTCCAATTATAATAAATTGTTTTGTGGTATATTTTTGGTTGTAATGACGGTTTGATTCTATTTGTGTTAATAAATTAATTAAAAAGATATTCTCTTATTTTGATGATCGTAATTTAAGTGCCGCAAGTTATATATAAGTTTGAATATACTGCAATAGACCAAAAGCGTGAAGAAGCCCTATTTTCTTCTGAATTCTGTTATGTTCATTAAAAACGGTGATATTCCATATAATTGATGTGAGAATGAGAGAGAAATAAACTAGATTATTATGCTGAACACTGTAAAATAGAATAGAAACACAAAAAAAAGCAAGGACTTTTCAGTTGAGAAGAAGTTAGTTTGGAGAATAATAAAGAGACAGACTGGCTGAGTAATAAGAAGGTAGTAGTAGATAGGTTGCTGACTGGATATACTGTTGTAGAAATTGTCGTAAAACTGTCCTGAACTATATTGCTGTCGCTCTATTTATATGAATCGAACTCTCCCTTCTTAGACTGGCCTAGGTGGGGGGAAGTAACCAACGTTTTATTCATTTAATGTCTGCTTCTCCGCTCTTCGGATCCTATGAATCTCTAATGATTCGGATCCTATTACATCCGTTTAGCTATCATCTGAAGTAATTTACAGATTTTTTTTTAATTTTCCTCAAAAACAGCTCCAATAATTAACTTTCTTAAAACCAGTTACAGATATAAATGCCTATCACTTTTATTTGAAACATTTATCCAGAAAAAGTTTATGAAATTCTGTGCTATAGATGATCGAAGAAACAGCTATCTTTTGGAATACGTACCGGGTAATTACACTCTAGTAATAATTATTTTTAATTAATCATTGGCCACGATAGCAGCAATTCTTTCTCCTTACCAACACTAAAACGAAAGTACTAAGATTTTTGTAACAAAGAAAATCTTAAACGAACATATACTTTTTTTAATTTTTTTTTTCCATTAATGTTTCTGTTTGTTAGCAGACAATGTGGTAAAGCAGATATATATAAAAGAAGTAAAGAATTGGAAACTAACCGGTTAGCATGGTTGTAACAACGTCACTATTTGAACCGGTTATCATGTGTATGGTATAAAGTGGTCTGAATGTGGTATCCCACCTTGAACCCTGTATCCTGACCTGTTGTGTTATTGAGTCATTTTAATTTAACACTGAGTTTTTTTTATTTTATATATACATTAGTATATGTGCGTTTAATAAATATTATAACTGGACTATTTCAATATTATAACGGTATTAATGTTAAGATATTTTATTTTAATTTCATATTGTTCCCCATACTTTCCATTTTTTTTTTATTAGTAAAGTTTTATAAATATTATTATTTAAATATAATGCACTGATTTCGTGCGTTAAGTCTTACCGTACTTATTTCCTGCTTAAAATGAATTCATAAAAGGTCATCCAAATTTCCGCAATTTCTAACTCAAGCTGTAAACGTCTAACATTAATCAAACTAAATACTCTGAACAATCAACAAATTTAAATCTGGAATGCCTGGTGATTATGTTTATATATTTCAATTTTTTATATATCTATATTGGATATTTGTTTTTCTATTTACATTTATACTTTTTGTCTCTTAATGGTTAATCATGCATTCATAAATGATGCGTCATAGCGCATAATACGGGTTCATTGCCCCCGCAAAAAAAAAAAAAATTAAATTAAATATCTGGTATTTTATCCGTCGCAGCATGCATATTGATTTTGTTACTGACCGTTTTTGGATTTTCATCCATCGCCAGAGCAAATTCACCAAGATCGTGTAGAAAGTTCATTTCAACGTGATGATTCTGTTATTGATATACAATCAATAAGTGTGAGTGTAACAGAAACATCAGATTGAAGTGAACTCCCTACACGAACTTGGTGAATGTACTCTGACGGTGAATGAAAACCCGAAACCAGTCAGGAACAAAATCAGTATGCATGCAACGACGGATAAAATACCAGATATTATCCAGTATTGCGGACCCACCCACATCTTAAATTAAATACTCTTATGTTTCAAAAATATCAAAATAGAGCCATTCATTCTCAGACGAACTATTTGTCCGCCTTTATACTTATATCCTGACTACACTTCTTTACACAGATACTGTACGATATCTTGGTCTCTCTCTCTTGACGGAAGCAACTGCCTTAGATTCCGCATACAAGACTTAAAAGAAAATAACTGAAAACCTGCACGCCTACCTGACAGACGATCAAAGTTAATATTAAACAACTAAGTTCTAAAATGCAATGCACTTGTGAAACTTATCTGGACTTACGGGCTCGAATTATGGTAATCAGCCAAGCAACCTAATATCTATCGCCTTCAATTCTTACCGTCCAAAATTCTACCCCGAATAACTAATGTTTCATACTATGTCTCCAATAGAACCATCCATTCTGATTTAACGATACCATTTATCAAAGACTTAATCTCAACTAGGTACAAAAAATTGCATTCTCCTCTTTCTAGGCATGCTATCCCTTTATAACCTCTGTCCCTTCCAGATAACCCTTAGACTCAAATTCTGTGTTAGATAACCCGACCTTAGATTAAATTCACGGCGCTGGCCGTGCGATTCCCTCGACTACGATGGAGGTCAGTAAATAAATAATATACCTGGACAGCCACCACGGAGTGATGACGTCTCATTTTGTCACACTATTTATTTGGGGCAGGAGCTTTGTTCTTGTAGTTGTCAATTTCAAATAAAAATAAATACACATTAAATTATTAACGACCCTATCAATATACAGAACTAGACTATTCGATTCCCTTCAGAAAAATAAATCCACATTCAAAATGTCAACGTCAACCAAATACGTAATAGTAATCTTTTTTTTACTATTACCGCTCTTCTTCCATTTCTTAGATTATTTGTAGCAACCCGCTACACCA
This sequence comes from Triatoma infestans, assembly GCA_011037195.1. Classification (NCBI taxonomy): domain Eukaryota; kingdom Metazoa; phylum Arthropoda; class Insecta; order Hemiptera; family Reduviidae; genus Triatoma; species Triatoma infestans. The sequence continues at coordinate 241,194 of JAAEAF010014365.1, read as the reverse complement.
ACTTCCTACTGCGCGAATAAAAGAATTATTAGAATTAATAGAATAAAAGAATTTCTATAAAGGAGGAAGGATTAAAAACCTTCTGCGAAATAAAGCAGAAGAGAGTTGTGGAGTTTGGTGGAGAATCCCTTAATGCAAGCGGATAGCAGAAGCGAGGCTATAGATTACTTCCGCAACATAATAATAGGGCATGATTATATCCAACGCCAGTTAAGCCCAATGCGCTCCCTATGCCTTCAGGAAGATGAGACGAATGGCTTACATCTTACTGTAAGTTGGCTCAGTCAGATGTTGCCACTGATAATAATCTTACTGATAATGATGATGATTGCATTATTAATCCTGACACTGATGGAAATTGTATTCTAATCCACCGCAATGATGGTATTAACAGACTGGACTGTTGGACCTAAGCAGATACCAGTACAATTCTTTAACTGAACGAAATTTTATAACTTGGTTCGTTGAACCCACAATAGGAGGAGGATATTAATCTCTCAAAATAGTGGAACGCAACAAATGAAGTATTTAGATTATTACGAATAGAATATTTATACTATACATAAACTTATATATTTACGAAACTAAGTAGCGAGGAAAAGTAACAGAGAGTGACCGGGCGATGAGTGATGATGTTGATGATGTAGAATGGCTGATGTGATGTTTGAAGAGCGAGGTGGCTAGTTAGAGAACTCTTGTTTATTTAAACTGTGGATACCTAGGGTGGCTAACTGGATGAAGACTGTCTAACGTGTAAAAAAAACTTTTGGAAGAGAGGAAGAGGAGTTAAGGTAGGCAGCCGATTGCTTGTTATAAGCAGTTTCTTTAATAGTTCTTGGAGAGTTGTGTTGTAAACTCACATTAAGCACATAATTTTATTTTTTTTAAGGTACAAAAATCTAAGGTCATTCGCACCTGATACTTATCTTTAATTGACACCAAATAAGTTAAATATATCAAAACATTACCCTAGTCACAACTAAATTTCCTGTTATATTTCTACCTTTAAATTTAAGAAGGACGATACCGAACTTTTTTCAAATCTCTTGTTTGCCTAACCCTAAAATAAAATCAAACTACACTACATTCATAATGATAATTTCAACTAACTAATAACTGAGACATCTCAATAAATACACTCATACGTATAACACATTCGTACCCTAATAAATACAAGCAGCCCAATAAATATGCTCACGCTTATAAGACGAAGATCCTAATAAATACATACATCCTAATAAATGCGTTCATACCAATAAATATTTTCACGACTAAAGCAGTATAATTAAAATATTGTCATGGAATACTCGATATTCCTCCATCACATTAAGTGCTTAACCTAAAACTAAAATAAGACCGGGCTGCCAATCCTGACACAGACAAAGCTTACAAATGTTTGACTGATTTTTACTTCTTGGTAGCTTGTTTAGACTTCAAGGTCTTGAGCTTTAAGTTCCCTAGTCTTGCTGGTTACAATCTTGCTAAATTCTAAAGCTCAAGGATTAATGGCTTTTTCTCTTCATGGTAGAAAATTAGCCATCTTGCTATCTTGATAAAAGCTAGATACAAATTCTAAATTATAGCCCATTCGTCCTACAGTGCAGTAGGCGTGACAGAGTGAGCAATGCCTCGCTCCTGGAAAGTATGATATTAGCGTTTGATACAGCTGACAAGACAAGCATAAGGCTTCCGCGATCAAAATATTAGCCTTACTCACTCTTTCGCCAAATCTCCACCTTGTAATCCACAAAGTTTAAATGTATAAACCTGGAGATGCGAATGCCATGTGGAAGTAAAGCAATGCAGCTCCAACTCTCGAGCACTTTACCAACCCACAACGAGTTGTCTAGCGCAAATCATTACCCTGTATTTATCCTTTTAGGAAAAATGGTAAATAAAATTACTATTTTATTGCTTCAAATAAAAGAAAACAGAAAATCTAGAATGAAATATACAATTTCATTAGGCAGCCACTCATAGGTCAACTTCATAAGTTTATTACTATAAATGTTTCATTATTATATTACCTTAAAAAAAAATTACCTTGGCACATAAAATCATTAAATAAAACTACATATAATCTATATTTTCTTAAACAATTAAACATCAATTACCTTTAAATAATATAGTTATTTATCAATACCTGAACAGTAATATTTAAAAAGAAAAAAATGTTAATGGTACTAAAGAGTAAAAATTAAAAAAACATCTCCCTGACCTGAATGTAAATTGTTTTAACATATTAATAATAATTACAATAATGTAATAATAATTTAACAAAATGTAAAACATATTAAACATTTTAGACAAAACCTTGAGAATACCATGGAAAATGATGGATCTGGTAGCGTCACCATAATGTCATAAATGTGGACAACAATAAGGAGAAGATGTGTTGGACATATTTAGTTTTAATTAGAACCGCTACAACACACGGTTGTTGGAGAGGCAATGAAAGATCACCTTAGGAAGAGATGCAAACAAGAGTGGACAAGAAATTTCAGGAGAGGATTAAGGGGCAAGTTAAGGCAAGCGAACCAATATCTTCTCTCTAAAGTTTATGAGACGTGCAGGAAGTGGAAGTTTCAAGAGAGATTATAAGATCAGCATTAGCAGTAAGAAGAAGGACCCCCTCAAATGGAGGTCAGTAGTGGCATCATTTGCCACTGTTATTCTGATGGCTCCAGACAGAAGGAAACCGGTCTGTCTAGAGTAGAAGCTTGGCTGCAGGGCCTGAACAAAGAAAGGTCTGTGCTTTAAGAGATATGACCACTATTTTCCAGGCTGAGATCATTGGTATCGTTGAATGATGCTGTATAGTGGAAGAATGTCAGAGAGAAGTTAAAGAGGTCAAGTTGCACTAAAGTCTTTGAATAAGCCGTGCAGCAGTGGGTGAATGTAGAAGAAAACTAATGCCCAGAGCTCTTCTAGGAACATGGACACCTTATATAGAGGGCAATAGAAGGGCGGATGAAATGGCTTAAATGAGATTCTGGAAAAGGAAACTGGAGAAGCACTGAAGAGTGTCACGGTAGGGTGTATAAAAGATTTCATAAAAGGTATAAGAAGCCTAGGTGGACTTAAAGTAAATTTTTTTTTTTTAGTAGGATACGATTGAGAGCCTTGGTAGGTGTTTTGACTGGACACGCTTGGGTAGCCAGTTATTTATACAAAATAGGCAGGATATCTAGTCCTATGTGTCAGAATTATAAGGATGCTACAACCTAGGTCAGTGTTCCCGTTTCGCCGCTTGGTTCCGCATATCTTAAGATAGTGCAGTCAGAACAGCACATTGCTGGAAGTTAGTTTTTTTTTTCTTGTGGGTGAGATAAGACCTATTTTGGCTCTCGTTGATGATAATAATAATAATGGTTTTAAATATTAATAATTCTGATGTCATATGAGCGCCCGTAAGGCACGTGGCCTTCAGCATTTTGCTTTTGTTTTGAGGAGCCTTAGTACGAAAAATGTTACTAGCGAATGCTGTAATGCTTTCAAAAATTAAAATTTTGTATTCCTTTATTTAAAAACTTTATACTCCTAATCGAACTTAGTAACCAAAGTCAAATCTACCGCTACAAGCTTTGAAGATTGAGACAGAGAGCACTGCCACCCCAATTACCCCTATTCACTCTGTGACAAGCCCAAATATAACTCTGTAAACACAACAATTATAAAGATTTAATTTGTGTTAGTAGCAATAGGAGAAATTCGTGTGAGTGTTTCACACTAGATTTACTTTTATTTTAATAATATTGTTGAGTAATTAAAGTAATTAAGAAAACTAATGTATGAAGAAATACTGGGAGAGAGATTAAAAATATTATCGTTTAGAAACGATCTATTGCACAAATGAAACAATCAGATAAACCTTGAAGATATACCTGGATTGGCACTCTACACTCACACATACGTATATAATATATACATGCATATCTAACTAAGGTGAGGATATGATGTATTACACGGTCGATAACACATAAATATATTGTAGCAACTATCATATTATATGTTTAATTCAATAATAACAGCAATAATATAATTAAAAGATATTTATCTTAAAACTAACTGAATAATTACGTTCACTGATCTTAAACATGACGGATATGTGTTCATCAAAGTGTTACCCAGCAAAATTAAAGAAATAAAAGTGTTTTTCTTCGTACTCTTACTGTGATCTGGCTATGTTCTCCTGAAGAGAAGGATCTTCTCTTGAAGTAGATGGATACCCACAGATATGCGTCTAGAACCCTAAAAAAATGTTCAGTCCAGTTTTCCCGATCGTTTACTATAAGGAGTCCTTGTATTTTATATTAACTTTATACGTACTTAATTTATTGTGAAAAAAATGAGTGAAAAAATAAGGGGGCTGTCTTAGAATCTTAAGACTTACCCGTCGATGGCTAGAACTGAGAAAGGACATCTCCTTAGTTACGTTTATAATGTGATTTTCTTATGCATACATACCTGTAACAAAAAAAAACAAATACGTAAATATTCTTGTAGAAAGAGATTACATTAATCTAATTGAATAAAACTATCGCACGCACAATAGGCCTTTCGGGCCTAAATGCATTAATCAATAAAGAGCTTCGGTCCCTGAAATTAGTATAAGAACCGCTTAGAATGGCGTTTAAACTAGAAAGGCAAATTTTCCTAATTTTCTCGAAAAAGGAGTCCAAAGACTTTTCATTAAATTCCTACGTATGTGTGTAGCCGAATTTAGCGATTTGGGTGTGATGTAAATGAAGACATAAACTCATTATATGTACTCTAAAAATGCTCTTCACCCACTTTTATACTCTGTGAAAAGAAAAGTATAAATTGATGACAGAGAGACCGAACGTAGAGTGATGATGATCGTGATGTGGCTGGTTATAGAACTCTTGCTTGTTCTAACGATGGATTAGCTAATATGGCTAGCCTTTCAAGATTGATCTCAAGACTTGTTAGCTTGTTAAATGTTTATAATGTTTATCTGGCATCTTCTACAAAAAGCTCAAATTTCCGGTTTATGTCCCAGTTTCTCCTCTTATTAAGAATTCGAGACAGCTTCTAGAAGGATATTTGACGGCCGAAATTCAAGCTATTCGGAAATACACTGCGGTGGGCATGACAGAGGAGGTAATGCGTAGTTGAAGTGCGCTTGGTACCATGAGTTTGAGCTTGCTGCGGTTGGTATTGAATATACTGAGACTAGTTTTGTCTGCCAAATTTGCTGGATTGATTCTCCTACCTATGCAGCACACATAAAATACCTAATACTTTTATTTGAAACAGCGAATAATTGATTTAAGGTTTATTCATGGCGATAAAACCTAATATTTCTTGATTAATAATAATATCAATTGTTATCACTTCTTGTTTAAAAGTAAAGTAATTGCCTATTTTTTCAGGAGGGCTTAACTTCCAACTATCAAATTAGGTGTCGTGGACGGGGTCGGAAGCACCTATTTTACTATTAACATTTTTTAAACGAATATAAAATTTAGCTGTTTTACGCAGGACTCGAACTGGGGACCTCCCACTTACAAGTCCATGCTCATAACCACTACACCAACAAACATTCAAACGGCTTTCTTTAACTCCTGTTAATACAATTATATATAAAATGACAAATTTTCTGTAAACTTCAAATTTTGCTCATTTGTCCTAACATAAATATAGAGGTAGTTGGGGAAGGGGGGGACAAGTACCAGCCTATCAAGTTTCAACTTCCTGCGACTTAACGTTTTTGAGATAATTCACACAAACGCACACTCACAAGCATAGACGATTCGCTAAAAACATTATTTTTCGTACTCAAAGGATCTCAAAAGCCGATAAAATTTTATTTTATTATATTCCGATAAAAACTCGATTTCGAAAATTTGGCACGGTCACAATATTTTCTCATACCATGAGAGTAAGAGAAAGTAAAAAATTGAATTAAGAGAACATTTTGAAAAAATATATCCACTATAAAAGGAGAGATTTTTGAAAACAGATTGCTAGGAAAAATTGGGGTAAAATATCAAATGGCAATCTATAATTATTATAAATGGAAGAATGAGAGATATTGAAAGTAGGGAATTTTTAGATGCTTCAAAAAGTGGGTCAATAAATATGAATATACTGTAAGCCAATCAATGTTCGTATTGCTGCTAGTGTGTTAGTTAGTAAGTTAGTGATGGTAAATATTTCACCTCCTTTATATCATTTCATTCATTATTATCTATTTTTAATTCATCGTAGACAACATGATAATCTTTAGAACTTTTCATTTTTAATTTCTCTTACTACTTTAAGAGGAAATACTGCAATCATATTAAATTTTCAAAATTTTTCCCATGTCCTGAATAATGAAAAATGTTTTAGCGGGGTGTGAGGTTGTTTGTAAACAAAAAAAAAAATCTGGTGTGAAACGTTCACACTACTCCACCCAGTTCAAATTTTAACCATTTATTCTAACATAAATATAAAGGTGATGCGGGAACAAGTATGACGGTTATCTGTATAATGGGTTTGATGATGGAGAGAAATGGTTTGTTTGAATGAACAACTAGATAAGGCTGAATGCTGTATAATGTTAAAAGTGACATTGACTGCCTGGACTTTACACTAAAACGGTAGAGTATGGTAGAGTGGTGTAAAGGGTAAGGTAAATGACACGTTGTGACTGGCGAATGAACTCTGTTGTATATTTATCTCCCGTCGCTGTATTTATGTAATAGGATCCATAGCAGAGAAAGAGAGGCAAAAATGACAGGACCACTCTCTCGGATAAGAGTGGGAAAACTGCATAAATACAGCGACGGGAGATAGATATACAACAGAGGGCTCGCCAGCCACAACGTGTCATTTACCCTACTCTTTACCATTCTACCATACTCTATACCATTTTAGTGTAAAGTCCCAGGCAGTCAGTGTCACTTTTAACATTATACATTGTTCAGCCTTATCTAGTTGTTCATTCAAACCAAACCATTTCTGTCCATCATCAAACCCATCTGGAAAGTAATATTGCAAGATTTCTAAAAATACAAAAATGCATATATTTTAATGAAAATTACAGGGATTATAGTATATAGGTATGGTTACATTATTTTTCCACATAATCACCATTTACTTCAATACATTTTGTCAATGGTACGACTAGTTTTATCATTCCTGTGTCATAGAGATCTTCCGTCACGGCTTTTAGCCACTTATTCCACTTCTATTTTCACCTCGTCGTCTTCGGAAAAGTGTTTTCCACCCAGATGTTCCTTCAATTTAGTGAAGAGAAGATAGGGGGTAGGTGCGAAATCGGGGCTGTGAAGGGGTAGTTTAATACATCCCAACCAAATGAGATCAACTACCCTTTGCTGCACGAGCGGTGTTGTGTGTGTGTGTGTGTGTGTATGTAACAAAATATCTCAAAATGGAAATATCGCAGAAAGCATAAACTTAGTATTATTCCGTTTAGGTTTTGGGTAAAATTCAACCGAAAGTGCGACTTGCAAAATATTTTTACAGTTTTTTCTTGAAAAAGACTCCAATGTTTTTCTATAAACTTCATATATTATCTATACACATATATACCTATCACTTTTATATTAAATAGATTCAAAGGAAAAAAAAAATTTTGGCGGAATACTTGGGGACAGTAACATTCAGTTTCCTCTAAAGTACTACTGTAGTACAATGTATAATTCTATCACCTACAACATTAATTTATATTAGAAGAATTGATCTTTGGAGCAACGAAATAGAACTCCATTAGTTTCCAAGGTGTAACGACCCTGGAGAAGCTCCTTGCAATATGGGCAAAATGTCGATTTCTAGCAATGTCACCCGGAAACTCGAATTGATGCAAGAAATTATGTTTTATTAAATTTATTTTAAAAATATTAGGAAAGGCAAAATTTGAACGTTGGCTGGCAAAAAGTCAAAATCCAGGTAGAAGACACGGTTACAAGAGAGGTCGGAGAACTCGGCCACTCTCTGTCTTTTAACCCCTTCTAGAAATCATATATATAAAAAGGGCAGGTTTTAACTATCAAGAAGCATTATTTCATGAGTCTATTCCAAAGTATTCAACGAGTATTATTCCATAATTTGTTTTACAATAGCCAGAGTGTGCGCCAAGAAAAAGGAAGTCCTGTGAGTGTTGCACACACGATTTTTTTTTTTCGAATTCAGAGAAATTACAAAGTTAATATTTCCGGTGAAAACACAATTTCGAAAATTCGATGCGATACTTATTTTAGCAATAAAAGAAAAATAAAACTGCACTTAAAGCAAAGAAAACAGTTTCACCCCAAGCAATAACTAAAGGAATAATTAAAGTATAATAACACAAGTAGCTTTTCTTTTTTATGATTATCTGGCTATAACTAAAAAAAAAAAAAAAAAATCTATTGTCCAATATTAATTACAAAATAAAAATGTAACACAAAACTAATTACTGAAAGAAACTGAATGATTTAGAATTAAGTTCTGTGCTTTTTTCATTTCAACGACTGACTTCTTTTGAGGTTATTGACACTTATAGTCTTTCTTTCATTGGACTGGCTACAAAACTAATTATACATTCCGTCTGTATGATTGTATATATATTGGTCGGACACAATAGAAATACATATTTTGGTACGGTAACATTACTATAAGAGAATTAATAGTATATTAAATATGAGAAACAAATAGAATTTTTACCATTCAAGTTTTATTAATTAAATTTTAGAAATACCAAAAATATGAAACTACTTTTTAAAAATTCTACTTTCTCTTTAAGCTATAAAAAAAAAAAAAGAAGCGTAGCGTTTCATGTTAAAATATTCGAAACTTAAAACTTGTTTCATAGAAAATAGAATATTCTGAAGCTCATTACTACGTAGAAAATGTTTTTTTTTTTTTTTACAACAGTTGAATAATCTCTAGCTACAGTGTTGTTGTTCGTTTAATGTCTTGATTAAAATAAAATAAGCAACAGTGATGCCAACTTTAAATTAAACAAATTTTAAGGTTTGGTAAATTTTCCCAAATATAATATATAAAAATATTCAAATAAAGTAGAAGTTCATCAATATTAAACAATGTTTTTATTTCAATATTATTTATTAAACAGTAATAAATCGTAATGTAATGTTTACACTGTACGGTTCAGATATTATTGACTCACTGAATATTTTTTTTTTTTTTTTTACAACCGTATTAAATTGGTTCTTAATTGATATGAGTGTAAACAAAATATGATATGAAACACTCACATGATTTTCTCTCACTACAATTTAAATATATATAACTGGCCAATTCGCTTCATGTCCTCAAGCGTTAGTCTAGTGGCTAGCGCATTCGCCTTTGGTGCGAGAATTCAGAGTTTGATTCTGGTGAAGGGAAAGTCGATGTTGAACCAGCATCATGATAAAAAGTGGTAAGCTATAAAATTCAAAATTAGCGCACACTCTTTTAACCACCGTACTTAGCGCATAGCGCCAAAACCGGTGCCTATGGTCACTTAGCCTTGCCTACATGATAAATAGTGGTAAACTACAGTAAGTAGCGCCCTAGGTAGCGAAAGCCGGAACTAAACGGCGTTGGAAATGCGGTATGCTTATCATACGCCTCCTTATTCAAGTCGCCGTCTGGCAAGCTTTGGCCCTTCATGGGCTGTTGCTCCATAGGGTTTTTTTAAATTCGCTTCACATATAATTCTCACTAGATGTTTGGTTGTTTTCAATCTACATGAGTGGGAAATCTCTAAACTTTATAAAACGAGTGTGTAAACTGAATTTGCTCTGTGCAAGTCCGTGTTATCACACTGTCTGACAAACGCATCCTGAAGATGGGCGAACGCCCGAAACCGGTCGATGACCACAAAATGAAGCAGGCTACCACGGAAAATGTCTCTGATGCTTTATAACGACTTCTTTTTTTTAGAAAGCATTACCTCCTCCTCCCTTAAATGATTTCGGGAAATAGTTTCAGGCATAAGTGACAGGTCTCTGCATGTACAGTTAGTATGACACCCCGACGGTTTTTTTTTTTTTTTTTTTTTTTAAGAAAATCGTAAAAAACTGAAAAAACTGTTCAGTAAAAAGCGCACTCCCGGTTTACTGAAATGCAACATCATAGATTCTTCAAAACAACCTAAAATCCAATTTTCTATAATTGTTGAATAATGTTACCAATTATTTCACTAAAAATCGGTGGCTAAATTTCTACTTTTTTCTCACTAGTGTGTAAAAGCAACATTATACAACTCTAATAAGCCCGACATCTAGCGGCAATACGCGAAAACAAGATCAAAACAAATCCCAGATATATTTGAGGTTATATCAAACGGCACAGGTTATTGAGAAAGGTATTTGACTTGAATTTAAAATACATTCTCGATATTTATACCTTTTGTAATGTTATTGGTGATGTTTGTAGTAGTTGGTTTTGGCGTAGCGTTTTTAGCGAAAGGGGCTTGTGTGTTTGTTCGAAATAGATTATAAGAATTAAGAGTAATTAAGAAACTACTGTTTTATATAATAAATATAATCTTTCAAATAATAACTACAAGTTAATTGATTATTATAAGCTTATTTAAATATATTGTGAAACTGGCACTGATGTTTTCACTTTGGTAGCTAGAACGAGTCTCTTAAAAATTGATACTGGCACTGATATTTAGAGAGCGATTCCTGAAGCGTCCTGTCTGAAGGTAGAGTTAAGACTCTCTACTCTTTTCATTTTAAAACTAATGTTAGAATCTATTCTTTGGAATTGCTCTCTCTCTCTAGTGGGGGAATTTTCTTACAAAGGTTTGGCCTAACGGAATTTAGTGTCTTTGTTTTCTCAATAGCAATGACAGATTTAATATACCTGGTTCTAAAATACACACTTTTTGAAGGTAAATTCACAGCACTAAAATAATTATAAAATATTAACAAAAATACAATTTTGGATACTATAAATATTCAGAAACTTTAAACTATTATTTTTCGATTTTGTCCTTCCACTACATTATCCCCCCTCCTGGAGAAATTTTTCGGCACGAAAAATTTGGGAGATAATCTGGAGTTGTAGAGGCTTGGAAGTTATCGAGAGGCGTGTGTGTAACGTCTGCAAGGTGGCCGTGTGTTGTGGGGTGCAGTCATCTTCTTCTGCGGCTAACGCTGCTTGAAGGTGTGAGCGTTGCGTCGTGTTTGAATGTATTCTCAAGCGAACGCTGCGTGAGTGGGTGAACGTTGCTGTGGTGGTAGGCTGATAGGTGAACAGCGAACACTGCTTGGCGAGTGAGAGTGTTGCGGATGAAGAAGTGACTGGCAATGGGTAGACAAGTCGGTACTGTAGGTGTGTATGTAGTTTCTTGAATTAACTCTATATGGACAAAAAAAAACTCTTAAGTATTTCAAAAATAATTAACAAATAAAAAAATACACAAAATACGCAAATAAAAAAAATATATATATTTAATAAGCGTGCAGGGATGCGCAAGGATGTGAGGATAATAGCAAAGGGTATGAGAAGATGAAGATCTTTTCCTTTTGTAGAAATCTTGTGTTTCTGAAAATAATCATACAGAGTTATACATAATACATTATTGTTAATTTCAATTTCTTAAAGTTAATCATGCAGTTTTCATGCAATCAAATTCATGCGCATGCAATAACATTCGTGCTCATGCAATGGTGCAGTCGACGAAGATTCTTGGATCTGTAAAAGAGAGGTTAAACAAATTTAAATTTCAACAAATATTAGTGTAAAAATTATTAAAGCTAAAAAGTAAAGATGAATATATATCTTGAGGGAGTATGCACAAGGGTGAAGCCGACTGTATGTTCATCAGCTCTTCAGCTTTGCTGTGTTTTCTAGATACCTTAAGTTAACAATAACATTAAAAATAACATTAAAATACAAATGATAAACAAGTACAAGAATAATACAAATTATTTAATTTCCTTTTAAGGCGAACTGAAAAAAAATTAATTAATTAGGCAATACAATAAAAAAAAATCAATATTAATATATAAAAATACTAAACAAAATTCACGTGGTCGTCTTGATTTCTGCAACATAAAATAAATTACAATTATTATTTAAAATATATAATGCAGTAATTACAAATATTAAAGCCGGAATAATTTTATGACTCGAAGTACGATAGTTTTCAGTGCTGAAACAAAAATAATATGTCATTATTGCAACAACTTAATTAGATATAAACCTGATGCATTTATTCTTACATATAACATTTACATGTGGTGTAGTATGTAAAGTTAAGAAGCATGATAGATTGATAATTATCTCAAGAGATATGTTATTTCAAGTGTTATGTATTGTGTGCGCGAGGTGACACAGAAATTTTGTGGCTAGTTACTAGGGATTTTAGTGAACATAGCGATTAGTACTAAATTGATGCGTTTGAGTACTAGTTAAAAATTGAATGTTGAATTTAAGTGTTAGATACGGTGCGCAAATTAATGATTGCCCTGTAAGAATGTTTTTACAAGTATTCATTGGAAATTGCCTTTTAATTGCGAAAGTATGAATTCGCCAGAAAATTTGGAATTTTTGACATTGTCCGCATGCAAATGAAGGGACGTGATGCCATAGTTAGGTATTACCTAGTTAGACAGGACTGATGGAAGCAGCTATGATTGCGCCATAGTCATATCAGGTTTTCGAGAAAGCGACTGAGGGCTAACTCGTTTTGGGCTGTATTTGGAAACAATTACGAGCTGTATGTCCAAATGTTGAACAATATTGGCAAGTGGGCCTATTTTGGAGGTGATTGCTAGTTTCGTAACCATTATTATTATGACTATACTGGGGTCTATCTGAATAAGAGTTAAATCGTGAATTATTTGAATTAACTCGAGGATTATTATTGTTAGTATAATATTGACTACTATTATTATTATTATTATAGCAATTATTACTATATATCCTGCGATTGAAATTTTTTGGTATATTAAAATTATTAGGCATTTTGCCAAAGTTAGTACGAGGTTTTGGTCTGAATTTGTTGGTGCAGTCCACGTCAAAATGTGGACCGGAACAGTGGCGGCATGGCCTGTTCTTTATTAGATTAAAAACTCTAGTTGGTTTTAATGGTGGCTTTTGACTTTTATTACGATGCGGGCATTCTCTGTGGAAATGCATTTGTCCACAGAAACGACAAAGAGATATGGGTGTGCGATTAGAAGTTTTCGAAGTGATAGCGAAAACTGTGGGGTTTGTTTCAGAAGCCTGAACTTCTTTTAGGGCATTGGCATAGGAAAGTGCTTCATCTAATTTTTGAGGAAGCTTCGTTCGCACCTCATTACGAAGCGGTTGAGGAAGTGATTTCAGGAATGCATCAGTGGCCAGTTTATCTAAAATTGTTTGTAAGGCCTCGAGTGGGTTGGCTTGAGCTTTTAAATGAATGGCGGATTGGATATGTCTAATCCTATCCGCGAATGTTTCAGGAGACTCAGTGGGCAAGGACTGAATATTAGTCATCTGTTGTAAGAGGACTAAGGGTGTTTTTTCCTTACGAAATCGGGCTAGAAGTCGCTCTGAAATTAGAGGATACGTTATAGTTGTACCCTGGCGTTGTAATTCCGCTTTCTGGGTGTCGTAAAAGATTTTTGCAGACCCTGAGAGTCTAAGTGCTAATATTTCTAATTTGGCAGCGTCGTCCCAGCCAGAAAGACTAGCACAATGGCTAATTTGGTCTAGGAAATCGGACACTTTGGCTGAATTTTCGCCATCGAAAGTAGGTAAACTATTAATTAATTGTAAATTTCTTAAAGAACTAGCTGGTTGATTGCTGGGGGTGGGAGGATTGGCTAATTGTTGCTGAGCAAGCAAATACTCTACAGCGGCGTCGATTTTCATGTTTTGTCCGTTAATTTTATACATTTTGGAAATCAAAATTCACAAGGGATAATGCAAATACAAAATTTCAAAAACTAAAATTTTTCAAATTACAAAAATGAAATTCAATAAAAATTCAATTATGGGAAATATTTAGATACTTCCGCTGAGAAACTAATTTAAAAGTTAATAAAATTATCTGATGGATAATTAGTTTAATTATTAAATTGGAAATTTTACGTACTTGTAAATTTGTGGATTCTTGTTGAAAATATCCCAAACAGCTGGCACCAATGTAATGTAATTGGTGATGTTTGTAGTAGTTGGTTTTGGCGTAGCGTTTTTAGCGAAAGGGGCTTGTGTGTTTGTTCGAAATAGATTATAAGAATTAAGAGTAATTAAGAAACTACTGTTTTATATAATAAATATAATCTTTCAAATAATAACTACAAGTTAATTGATTATTATAAACTTATTTAATTTATTGTGAAACTGGCACTGATATTTAGAGAGCGATTCCTGAAGCGTCCTGTTTGAAGGTTGATGTGAGACTCTCCTTTTAAACTGAACTATTTGAAAGCTATGGCAGACTCTATTCTTTGGAATTGCTCTCTCTCTCTCTCGCGGGGGAATTTTCTTACAAAGGTTTGGCCTAACGGAATTTAGTGTCTTTGTTTTCTTAATAGCAATGACAGATTTAATATACCTGTTTCTAAAATACACACTTTCTGAAGGTAAATTCACAGCACTAAAATAATTATAAAATATTAACAAAAATACAATTTTGGATACTATAAAATATTCAGAAACTTTAAACTATTATTTTTCGATTTTGTCCTTCCACTACACTTTTCACATTGTTTACTTCCTCTTACTCTTAGTAAGTAATCGTGTCAAATTTTCGATATCGAGTTTTCACCGGAAATATCCGTTTTGAGGTCCCCCGAGTCCAAAAAAAGTGGTTTTTAGCAAATGCTGTGTGTGTGTGTGTGTTATGTGAGCAGCATAGCTGAAAAACGAAAACTGTAGAAAGTTGAAACTTGATATTCTGTTTAGGTATCACCATGGGATCTGAAATTACGTTATACGTCAAAATTCCTCAACCGGAAGTACCTCTTTACTAGTTGTTTTTTTTTTTTTTTTTTTTTTACTTTTTTTTACTTTTTTGTGATTTTCTCAAAAATGGCTCCGACGATTTTCTTCAAACATAGTATATCAACTACAGATACAAAAAGCTACAACTTTTATTTAAAATATTTCTCTGGGCATATTCATTTAAGGGCACTATTGGGGGAGGGATGCGGTTAGGTTTTCCTTTAAAGTGCTATTTCAGTTTATTAGACAATTCTGCCATCTAACTAATGTTAATTAGAATTAAATATGTTGATGAATTCCGAGTTTGAAAAAAAATCGGATAACCGGAAGTGCGTTTACATTACCACTTTACTAAATGTTTTTTTCCACATTTTTGCAATTTTCTCAAAAATGTCTCCGACGATTTCCTTGAAACTTCCTATATAAACTAAACATACAAAGATCTACAACTTTTATTTAAAACCTTATGCCTCTGAGAAAATTCATTTAAAGGCACTTTTAGGGGAGTGGTGGGGATATGTTTTCCTCTAAAGTGCTATCATATTTGATTATACAAATTCTATCAACCAAAAAAAAAAAAAAAAAAAAAAAATTAATTAGAAATAAATAGATGGCCAAAATTCCGAGTTCAAGAAAAATTAGTAAACAGGAAGTGCGCTTTTACTGAACAGTTTTTTCACTTTTCGAAGAATTTCATTAAATTTGTGTACACTAAATAAAATTTGTCAATTATAATTTTGAAAACTCACCAGATTTTTTTTTTATATTCATGTAAATTAAGAACCAATTTAATCCAAAGTTCTTTACAACTCTCGTTCAGTTATACCATACTCGCTAGCAGTGCTAAAAATACTGCTAGTTGATAGAAATTCGGGAAGTTAAAACATTTAAAATTACTGATATAGTTTTATTAAAAAACATCAACATTTTATGCAGAATATACATAGGCTATCATTTTTATGTGATTTAATTTTGCCCAAGAAACTGATTATAAAGTAAGTCTGGCTAATCCGTGACTTAGACCCATATCTATAGTGTTATTTCATTATATATAATCAGTATAATATACGTATAGTTCCATGTAAATATTTAATATAAAGGTACAACTAAGTGTTTAGTAAAATTCCGAATTTGTAAATTAAAATTGTGAAAATTGAATAATAGAAAAATTGAATGTGTTAGACCGAGATTTGTTGTAAGACTAGCTCAGGATTGTAGATGTTTTCAAAGAAATAAAATATTGTAGAGAAATATTACATAAACAACTATAGGTGTTGAATTTCAAGTAAAACTTTGTTTGTTAATAGTGAACATCTGTCCCTTTACAGGTATAAAGGGCATGGGCAGGTGGCTCTGCAAAAAAAAAAAAGAAGAAAAAACATCGGAAACCTATAGTGACAAAAAGTTTGGGAAAAATATAAAGAGGATGCACAGTAATAATCGAGGAGGATTCTCTGCAACAGTTAATACACTTTAATCTGAAAGACAGATGGAATTTTAGACTTTCAAATATTCTTAGTAAATTAGGACACTAATAATAATAATATACTTTATTCAAAAATACAAAAAACAATCAAATATACAACTGTTAATAAAAGAAAAGTATATACGGCTTGGATAAGTATCCGTCAGCCGGAGGTTGATGCGATCAATTTTCAGCATCAAAAGTAAAAATACAAAAGGCAACTAAGAAAAATTAATATAAAATAGAAGAAATTAATTTCTTTCTTGGTTTCGATGTAAATATAATTGAGTAGAACATGGAAAGAATGATATGATTATGCAAGATTGAGAAGCAGAACGAGCTATGCACTAAACATTATAAAAATAAACAAACTGCAATAGTACTCTTTTTGTTGCAATTAATCTGTCTAAAAATTGAACTCTTGAACTAATTCATATCTATAAAACCATGCAGAGCGTACGTATTTAATTAACCTCTTACAATTCAGTGAATTCAGAAGGCACCTAAGGGACTGTAGCGAAAGAGTCTTCACACCTAAGTAGAGCAAGCGAAACTCCGCTAATATAGGACATTCTGCAAGAAAGTGCACTATATGAGGATATAGTTTACACAGTTGGCTCTACGATTACACAGTGAACAGAGTTCTATCTCTCGCTCAGCCCCTCAGCCCAGGGGTAAATCCTCTTTTGTCGCTAAATTAGAGAGTTTGACGTCAAATAAATCATTCATGTTTTGCATAATAGCCTTAGTTAAATCAGATTTTAATGCATTAAGATCATCCAAAGATATAGCAGAAGCCATATTCTTTCTCTTATTTTTACTTAACTGCAACTCTGGTGAACTTCTAACTCGTTTTGGGTTATTTTGTGAACCAGTTATTGAGGAATTATCTATTTTTGGAGGCATTCCATGAATAACAATAACTGGTTTTGCAATAACAATGATGAAAATAAATGAATGAAATTCAGAAAAAAGAAATGAAGAAATAGATAAGTAAATAAAATAAGAATAAACTGAAACAGTTGCAAAAATTGTAAGCTCTTTATAGAAAAATAAACAGTGATCAGCTGATGGTAACAGTGAAGAAGAAACATTAAAAAGAGACAGAGACAGTATGTGCACTCACTCAGTCAGATGACCCATCTTGTTTACTAGCAGGCGAGTAAGATGTTCCCCTCCCTCAAAGTCCAAAAGTTTAATATCGAAGTAGCGTAGTATTCTTGTTAATTTTTAGCAATAAATCGTTAATTGTGGAAAAAACCACTCGATAAAAACCCTCGAAACTTCACACAATTAAAAAGTATGTATTGCAGCCCACTTCCGCAAAAAACAGAACCAAAAAGACTTCTAGAACCGTATTAAAAATGATAAAAATCACAGAGCAAAATTAACAGGTCTGTACTGTACGACAGCTACACATCAACCAAAAAAAAATTAGGACACTATCTAGCAAGGATTGATTTATGCCCAAGTCTTTCAGAAAGATTGGTAATGGTTAAAAGCTAAAATACATATAGAGCTAAAAGATCTATTGTGGCTCCCTAGATATTGAATTCAAAATGCCTGGAAGAAATGGGGTAGCCCATACTTCGCTTACGGATGATCTTGTAACGCTCATTAACTTAACTTCACATAGTTTTATAATGGCTTATTGTCATGCAGCTTCTGTCGAATAACTTCCATAAAAATTTATAACAAAAAAAAGGAACTCCCGCTAGCATAATTTATATTTTTTCAATGCTACAAAAAGAAATATTACGATCAGAGCTAAAAAAACAGAGTTTAAAAATTAGACCCCCACGTGTTGTTTCCATTGTAAGAAAAATTTGCCCTTTAACAACCCAAACATGTGTTTCCCCACCCAGCTGACCATACCCCTTTTGACCTAGTTTAAGAGTTTATGTTTTAAATACGTTAAAGACACCAGTCAGTGTGAAAACAACATTTGCTCTGTGCAAGTCTCTGAAATATTATGATCGTTCAAATTTTTTTTTGAAATAAAGTCTTTATTTCAGTTGCAAAAAAAAATATTTGTTTAGGCGTATGTGTAGTTTGTACGAACAAAATAACTCCAAAATCATAAGATAACCGCATACATGAAATCCCGTTTAGGTAACTCTTGTAATGGGATCCGAATCATTAACGAATCATAGGATCCGAAGGGTAAAGAAGTAGACATTAAATGAATAAAACGTTGGTTACTCCCCGCTTAGACCAGACTAGGAAAGAAGAGTTCGATTCATATAAATAGTGGGACAGCACATATCAGTCAGCCACCTATCTACCTTCTTATTACTCAGCCAGTCTGTCTCTCTATATTTCTCTCATTACCTAAGTCATAATTTTGACTGTAAAGTCCTTGCAGTTTGTGTGTTCTATTTATTATACAGTGTTCAGCATATCATCTAGTTTATTTCTCTAACATTCATTCTCTCCACAATAAAACTCGTAGTAACATCAGATGTGCTACAAACATACATCAGCCAGCAGCTCGCTCAAATTTTTTACATATGAAAAATTTCTTCCGGAGAAGGGATGATGTAATAGGATCCGAATCATTAAAGATTCATAGATTCGAAGAGCGAAGAAGCTGATATTAAATCAATAAAACTTGGTTACTCCACATCTAGGCCAGACTAAGAAGGGAGAGTTCGATTTATATAAATAGAGCAACAGCAGAACAGTTCAGGATAGTTTACAACCAGTCAGCAACCTATCTACCTTCTTATTACTCAGCCAGTCTGTCTCTTTATATTTCTCTCGCTACCAAACTTCTATTTTACTATAAAGTCCTTGCAGTTTGTGTGTCCTATTCCATTATACAGTGTTCAGCATATCATCTAATTTGTTTCTCTAAAATACATTCTCTCTAATTCTCTCTCTCCATCTCACATCCATTTCACACTCCTTTTAGATCCTGCACGAAGAATCAGCCACAATACAAAACCAGGAAGTTTGTCTCAATTTTCCCCGTTTGTTTTTAAAAAAAAAAGTCAACGATTTTGGTTAAACTTGGTATACTATCTACACATATAAATGCCTATCACTTTTATTGTATAACATTTTTCCAAGAAAAATTTGTTTTAGGTGGGAAGGGGTTAAGCAACGTTAAGTTTTCCTTTAAAGTGACACGCTATTACGTATAATCTATAGTTTTTACCACCCATGGATATATTAAAAGTAATAAATATATTAAATTTGCTTGGCTAGGAATTCCAAATTTGAAGAAAATCGATAAATTTGAAGGAAATGCGATTTTAAAATATAGGATTTTACAGAATTTTCTTGAAAAAGTTACCACTAATTTTCTATAACTTGGAATGCGTATTTTACAGTTATGAACCTATCACTTTTATTTTGGAAACATTTTTCCGGAAAAACTAATTTTAAGTCCGAATTCTGAGACTAAGACTTAAAAAAAAATGTAAAATTTGTAAAAAGAAAAAAAAAAGAAAAAAAAAAGGTTTGTGGGGTAGTTGGCAGCGGTGGTGTGCTATGTCATCATATTCATTATCTGATCCTAAAAATAATGTATACTTCACAGCCTATATACTTGAAAGCAATTAACTAACTTTTATTCTAGATTAAAACAAAATAAGAAAAAGTAAAAAAAGTCGTTTTTGTATTGGAAGAAGCGAACGGAAAAAACAGAAATAATTTTTTTTTTTTTTATTTAATTGTAATACAGTACCAACACAAAATGTGTTTTGTCTGTAATGCTGTTGTCTGTAAGGCAATGTACTGACGTGTAGAACGTGTGCAGGTACCCCATCCAATGATGGCCCGCTTGGAGTGATTTGTTTATGGAGTGAATAAATGAAATGTGAAGTGAAATGAATGTATGGGTGTGAATGTAATTATGCTAGTTCATAATGTCGTTCAGTGAGGTCTGTCAGTCAGTAAGAAGTTTGTCTACGGTGGATGTAACAAGTCTTGTGGCCATCTCCGTTTTAGTCTTCTTTCTGGAACTAGAGCTGTTTGTAAATTGTTGATGAGAAGATTTGTATGACCGTTCAGTTTGACATGATACTTAGTCGATGTGCTGCATGTTGTACTGTTTCAGTGTTTGTGTCTTTATGTATTGTTTCGTTTGTAACATAGAAAGGAGATGAAAGTATAGTCCGCAGTGTGCGAGATTGGAATGTCTGAATTTTTTTCAAATGTGTCTGTTTAGCCGCTCCCCAAAGCTGAAGTCCGTTTGTCCAAATTGGTTTCAATAGAGTATTGTAAATTAGGAGTTTTTGTTGTTTATGTTGAATGTGGATTTTGTCTTTAGTAATCTGTATAACTGTTTGAAACGTAAATTAAGTTCAAGCCTTTTAGTGTTTACATGTGTTGCCCAAGTTAGTCGTTTGTCCAAGTGCATCCCTAATATTTTACTGAGTTACTTAACGGTAATGGTTCGTTATCATATTTCACAGGTATATCTTCCGTCTTTTTTAGAGTAAAATGTACAAACAGAAATAATTGAAAATATATTTTATACTTTAAATAAAGTCAGTTTTATCAGTAAATAAAACCGTAAATATCAGTTTTAAAAGGTAATTTGTACGTTGGCTGGCAAAGGTTCAAAATGCAGGTACAAGACACCGTTACAAGAGTGGTCGGAGAACTCGGTCTCTCTTTATCTTTTAACCCCTTCTAGAAATCATATATATATAAAGGGCAGGTTTTTAACTACCAAGAAGGAGCATTATTTCAGGATTCAACCAGCAACATTCGTCGCATTCAGAATGTCACTCTCTCATTTTAAATTCAGTGTGCCAATCAAGGTGTTCAATTTGAATAATTGTGTTTAAGAGTTATATTTAAGTGCAAGAGTTTCTATATATTTATTTATAAACTTATTATTGTGAAATATTTAAATTCATTTAGAAATAATATATTTATTTTTAAACACTTATTTCTTAATAATTCTCTTTTCTCTAAAACATACATACACACACATACACATGCCATTTTAATACCGCTCTTACAATATACACCCACCCCTTCAACACATATACCCAACAAATAATATTTATTAAGTTTAGATTCTACCATTGATCTAATAACATTAAAAGATAATTAAACATTTACTAAACACTATAAGTTTGAAGAAAATTCGGGAATCACAACCATTTAAATGGAAGAGAAAAAAAGTAACCCAAAGGGTAATATCAAATTTATGTTTTGAAACCATACATACAAACAGAAAAGAGAGAGATTTCAAAACAATAATTTCTAGTAAACAAAAAAAATTTTTTTTTTTTTAAATTTGACGTGATCGTAATACTACCCTTTTACAGCGTAAGAGAAAGAAGAACTTAAATATTAAATAAATAAAAATATATCTTTTATTTTTATTTATTAATTTTTTTTTTTTTCTTAATAAAAATAAAAGGAGGATGAAGCTGTAGGGAGAAAGCTGAAAGCTGAAGTTGGCATTAAGGAGTGGCCCCCTTCGTCCCTGGGCACTTTCTCTTATATCCATTCATGGGGAACTTTTCACATATACAAAGAAACATATATTGTGATGTAGAAGTAGGAGGAACAGGTGTACAACAAGCGGTCTAAAGGATGTCTAGTCGCATTCCAACATTCCTATAATACATGTACAAGTTATTAGTATATCACTGTTAAACTATATTTATATATCAAATATTATTTTCACTTCTCACTGTTATATTGGTTAAACATAACGGGATACATAGTCATTATTTATATATATATGACTAACTCAATCACCACCACTGACGGACTCAAAACTTTGAACCAAATTATTTCCATAAAGTAAATGTTAAATTATATCAAAGACAATGCCGACACATAACCAGGTCCGCTGGCCTAGTTTCCAATTTTAGTCACTTATCTTCTTTTTATTTTCATTCTTGGACAAAATTTCTTGTGTGAAACACTCACATGTCTCTCTCTCTCTCTCTTATTGAAGTTTATAAACTAGTGATTCGCAAATGTTCTTCAAATTCGGGAATTTTACCGCACCGAAGTGGCGTAATAGATATGAAAAGTCACCACCGCCTTCTTAGCTTCCCGGATTAGCCGCAAAGTAAGAAATATCCTTTTTATTTCATACTTCGGCTAGGTATTCTAAACATTACCTAGGCATTCTATAGAATATCTATGTCGTCTTAGGCAAAGTATGGAAAGACTTGAAAACTATAATCTAGTAATGGCCATATATAATTATGGCCTAGTTATTGCTGCTAAATTTTACCGAAGGAATACTACTATTTGTGGCCTTTTGCAATGATTCAGATATCACATATATTTTCTTTCAAGATCTATAAACTCTTTTATATAAATAATATTAATCAATGCAACTAAATGGTGCATATTAAGAGGATTTAAGTTTTGTTAGTTTTGTTTTCAATTAGAAAATAAATTAAATTTGCTTCTTCATTACCATAATTAACATAATTTTACTTAAACCGGCTTATTTTTTTGATCATCTTGCGTCTGTGGTATTCTTCTCGACTCCATCCATCTTGACCACTCAGCCGCATGTCCTCTCATCCTCCCTTCCATAGCTGCTGCTGCGGCCAAGTAAGAGCAAGCAATCACGGAGGGAGAACCAAGGGACCCAAAATAAACCGCTCCGACCGCATACTGTGTTCCTCAGTTTCTGACCATTCTCGATTCCGCTAAATGCTAAAAACTTAACCAGTATTGTAAATAAACTATGTCACATGTAGTCCCTCTGTATGTGGTCACTGGCTTCGTTGATTTTTCCTTCGTTCATAGGTATATTTAAATGAATTACTCCTACACTAGACAAGTGACAAAACAACGAAAGAACGGATTCGATCTGATGTATATTTATGAAGCTTACATAGCAAGATTTTTAAGCAGCGGGAAGAGACGACATCGCTCTGTCGCTTCCAAACCAGTCTATTATTAGACTCTGTCGTCGCTTCGCTATCGCAATCTACGAGAGAATCCGCCTACTAGCGAGATGTGGGAAGAGAAAGAAGTTTTGCGATCTACCTCAAGATGGCTTATTTCCGCCAGTTTACGAGGCTTAAAGAATGGCGGATGATGGGAATTTACGATTTACGATGATGTGTTTGGTCAGAGTCATATATATTTTTAAAAATGATGCAGACAGAATACACAAAAATGCTTGATACTTCAAGTCTGAACACATAACCTCACGAAAATAATGTAATCGCTCTAGCTGTACTGGAAAGGTTACTTTGCCTGCTTCGCCGGTTTCTTTGCAAAGTACGAAATTGGGATAAATTTTACACATTGCTTCAGGTTTTCAGGTAATGTATGAAAAGCCTGGGTATTCTATACAATACCTGAGATTCATATTTTGAAGGTAACATATACATTAAATTTAACGAAAATCTATTGACCATTTATTTCGAGAAAATAACAAAAACTGACAACAAATCCATTCTGCAAAAATGCACTTCCGGTTAATTACTTCAAAACTGGTATTTTTATAAAAATATATTTAGAACTCTTCTATGTTATCTAC
This sequence comes from Triatoma infestans, assembly GCA_011037195.1. Taxonomy (NCBI): domain Eukaryota; kingdom Metazoa; phylum Arthropoda; class Insecta; order Hemiptera; family Reduviidae; genus Triatoma; species Triatoma infestans. Next base: position 217,342 of record JAAEAF010014365.1, on the reverse strand, counting down.
TTAGTAGAGCCATCTGCCCTTACAGGTCCGGATCTTAGAATAGGCCGGTTCCCAACCAGGATGTCGTAAGAGGAGATTAAAGGACCATCTGCACGTGACAACTCACCTATTCTTTCCTATTCCAATGCTCATCCTATTCTCTTCAATGGACCCTCAAATTTCGCACTGGGGGATTCTCTGGATTGTGAGTACCTTTTTCCCAAGAAAGAGAAAAAAAACATCATAACTGCAGCCCACCTACCTTCTTGGTAGGATATCAGGTGTTAAACAAATTCCTTCCCCCCCCTCTTATCCCATTTTATTCCATCTATGGGCGAAGAGGCAATGATGGTCCTGGAATCCACAAAGTCAATGGTAAGGACCAACTGATCTGAACTGTTTATGAGGCCATTGAAAAATGGCATATAAGATAAAGCACTCTTTTCATGCTACAGGGGTATAATGGATGTGAGAAAGAGAGAGAGAATTAGAGGGAATGAAACTAGATGATATGCTGAACACTGTATAATGAATAGAACACACAAAACTGCTAGGACTTTACAACAGAATAGAAGTTAGGAAGCGAGAGAAAAGAATAAAGAGACAGACTGGCTAGTAATAAGAAGGTAAGTAGATAGGTTTCTAACTAGATGATCTCTTGTAAAACTATCGTAAACTGTGTAGAACTGTTCTACTGTCGCTTTATTTATATGGATCGAACTCTTCCTCCCTAGTCTGGCTTAGGTGAGGAGTAACTAACTTTTGATTCATTTAATGTGGGCTTCTCCGCTCTTCGGATCCTATGAATCTTTAATGATTCGGATTCCATTACAAGGGGTCCACTGTGATTGATCTTGTATGTGCATGATTTTTTGGTGTTTCAACGGTCATTGATTCTTCAGGTTAAATCTGCATCTACCAGTTTGGTATATAAAGACATTTCACCCATCTTGAAATAGTTACCTTGGATCAATAATATTGTTATAAACAATACAACAATCCAAATAGTGTTTTTCTCATGACAAGAATCCTAACTTTAGTGTAAAAATGATTCAGGCTGAAATGACTCTCGACAGTGATTAGCTGGAATCTTTAGCTAGAAAAATAATGTCAAAAAGTTTTTTTATAATAATAATAATTTGCTGTGAAAATTTTTCCAAGATAGTGATTCAACAAGAAATTTTCAGCTTTCAAATTCATTATCTTTATAACAATAATGGACATACTTGCACATACAAGCAATTTATATAAAGGGAAAAGCGACAAGGTAAATATGTCGCTAGTACTCAGTAATTTCTTCACTTTACTAAGTTATGTCTTAGTTAGTTAACTTCATGTCATGTCATTTTAAATATAACAGTATACAACATTAAAATGGTGAACTTTTTTAAAAATGTTTATGACAATTCATTTTCTAGATTCCATTTAGTCTCTTGTCAACAGGTGAAAATTGCATTTTCACTTTCTCTTGACATATATATGTATTTGTGTGTGTGTGTGTGTGTGTGTTTGTTTTTTTTTTTTTAATATTAGCCGACACGAAAGTTTCAGCAAAATCCATCAGATCCAAAACTGAGATCTGATTTCAGCAAAATACAGAACTGGGACTCGAACTGGGAATCTCCCAGTTACAAGACCATGCTCATAATCACTACACCAACAACCGCCCCAGAATCAGAACTACACATTTACTGAAATGATACCCCAGAGGAAAAACTTTAACAGTTTTCCCAGAACTCAAAAAAAAATCAATTTTCCCAGAATCCAAATCATCTCATCCTCAAAACATTCCGTAAACTAAAAAAAAAAAAACCTTTTAAAAACCATGTACCATTCCATACTGAGCCATCCCATATTCCCTTTCTTTCATCTGCACAATTCCATCTCATACAAAATTATTCATATTTTTAAAGTTTAGCATTCCCAATCTCAGGTCTGGTCCGTACTCCTCCAACAAACTCAGCGTACGTTACTCTAAACTCAAAGACCCCATTGAAGACGAATCTGTTTACAGCATACTTTGCACAGCTCCAAACTTAACGCATGTTATACTGGTGAATCAAAAACAACACCTACAAAAGTGACTTAAACAACATGAACAGGACATAGCTAACAAAAAACTGATATTACCGCCCTCACAAAACGTGCCCATTCCATTGATTTCCGAAATACTTCTGTCCTAACCAACTAAAGCGACTTCCTTCTGAATCCATCCACATTAATCTGAATCCTAACTCCATCAACTACAAAAAAAGGACATCATTACCTCTTCTTACAACACCGCTTTTTCGCTTCCTTAAAAAAGTTCCCGCCCCCCCAACTAAATTACACACCACTTTCTACACCGTCCACTCATTTTTTAGTTCATTTCTATTCATTTATTTGTTTTCTTATAATTACTTATTGATTGGTTTATCACTTCTACCATTCCTCATACTTCCCAACTATTAAATTTATACCATATTTATACCACGGTATCATATTCTATAACCAAACAACAACTTCCTCTAACATTCAACTCTCTATTCTTCCTTAACGGAATCAAATCTTTTTAATATTTTTTAATCGTTAAATGTTCTAGCTTTTTATTATGTAATTTACTGTATTTCTCTTATGGTGTATATTGAGACTGGGGTTGACCTTTTGATGGTCTATACACTTAAACTGCATTTTAAATACTGTTTAAAAGTTTTCAACCTCCCTTCACACCGCCTCCCAAGAATAACTGCGTTGGAGATAATTAAAAAGAAAACATCTTGGTTTAAGAGTTGGATTGATCTTGCTCAGAAATACTCTTGTCAGTTTGATAGTTCCATTGACTCTATATCAGAGTGGAAAAACCAGCTTTTGGCTTTGGTTAATAGAATAAAAGCGGCTCATCGGGGGGAGTGTGTGTTGAGGTCTACAGTCTCTGCTCATTTCCTCTTATATAAGGAATTGGATCATGATTTCAGCATGTGTAGCCTGTTGAGGGATCAATCTTCTGGCTTTTCCTTAATTGAACTGCGGTGGCTTTTTAAATTGCGCGGTGAGCTGCTATATCTGAATCATACACCCTGGCTTGAAAGAGAAATTGAAATTTGCTCCCTGTGTAACTCTAGAAAAGTTGAGGATTTGTTCCATTTTATGGCCGAGTGTTCCATTTTGTCTGAACTTCGGGTTCTTTATGTGGGAGTTTCCAGATTAACAAGGTCTGAACTTGTAACCTTCCTGAACGGCACTGACTGTCGTTGTCTCATTTATTATGCTCGGCATGCTTGGAGGTACCGATATGAGTTAATTCAAGAATTTAATTTTTAGTTACACTTTTATTTAATTTACAATTTCATCTCAGTTATTGTAGTCAATTCATGCCTTATTAATTAATTGTATCGTAATTTATTTTTATTTTCATTTTATTGATCTTATTTTATTAGTAAATAATAATTAATGGAGTTCTTTATTTTCTTTTTCTCTTTAAAACGAAAAAATAATGTGATTTATTTGTCTTGTTAATTTATAATCTTGTCTGAGACTCTGGCTGACGGATTGTTATCCATGTCTAAAAAGTAACTTGTTTATTATATCATTTGTATCATTTGTGTCAATAAAGTGCTATTATTATTATTATTATTATTATTATTATTATTACTTATTTTACTTACCTCGTCTCGCCTTGCGTATTACATTGACCTTGAGGTCTGATTTCAATCATACGGGCAATACTTGCTCCTCTACAAGTTTGCGGGTTAATAAAGAAAATGAAAATTAAATAAGAAAAGAAAACTGCAAATTTTCTATTTTCATTAAAGAAAAACTATATACAAATTACAAAAATAAAGAAAAGAAAAGGTACCTTGTAGGGAAATTATACAGAAAATTAAAAAGAATAAAAATAATAGAAAAACTTAAAATAACGTCAATCCACGCAACCAAAAAAAAAAAAAGATAAGAATAATAAAGTTTTTATTTACAGTTTTCCACTCGAACACTTCACCACGTGGTCGTCCTGCTGGCAGATACGGCGAATCCCTGCTGTGGCTCTCCTTCCAATCCTCCAATACTCCAGGATGGATTACACTGCCGATCTCCTGCACTTAATTCTCCTCTAATTTGTAATAAATGAGAATTATGGGCCCAATCCTCCGAAGAGTAAGGCGTACCACCTTTGTTCTCTGTTCACTCTCTCTCACCCGGGTAACCTCTGTCCTGCCTTCTCGGCTTACCTTCTCCTATCTCACAGCCTCCAACACTGATTGATTGAGACAGGCATTACATTTTGGAAAAGTTATTGGCCACCTCCAAAGCTTCACTTTTCCATTTATTTTTATTTTTTTATTTTTTTCTCTCATGTTCTTTATTATTCCTAAGGGAATTTCTGCTATTGCTATTGAATCTTGAATATGTTTCAACAGCTGATCCGTTCCCGCATACATATGCTCTCTTGCCGCGCCTACTAACCTATATAATTAAAACCCCGCTATTTATTACGCAAGACGACAGAGTATTCTCAACCAACTATTTTTTTTCCTAGTGGAATCCGGCAGCTTCTGCTATCTAGTGGCGTTCAGAAGAACTAAGAAGCAAAATTAAACTTTACTTTATAAAATACTAATTATTATTAAGAAAACAAGTGTTTTTAACTTTAAATGGAGGTTAAATGATGATAATAGAGATACTAAGCTGCCAAAATATTCACTTAAAAGGGTAAATAATTTCCCTACTACCCCCAGATTTATTAAATTATCCCCATAACTAATTTCTCCACTCAACAGTAGGTAGAAAAATAAAGTAGTTTTGCCTAAAAGAAAAATCACATTGTTGCTATTTGGCGATTGGTCCAAAAGAGGTGGCCATCATACGAATTTCTTTCTGTCATAGATACTACCTACAGTCATCCTCTATAGAGAAATGATCTAAACCTGAGGAATGAATATTTAGAGTTTTTTATTTGCCACCCCTTATTATTAACTATTAAATTTGGCTTTCGAATTTAAATTAGCTTTGATTGGCAACCTTAACACATTTCACGAGGAATAATAATTTAATTCCACAAATAGTTTAAAGGAAGGTCACCTACTACCTTGTATTGTGTATTATGATGCGAAAAAATAATTTCCGAATGACCTTGGCCGACATTGATAACCATCCTCCTTCATAATTTATTTGCAACTGTACAATAGGTACAATAAGCAAATGTGGTGAATGTTTACATTCTCGTGAATGACATGTGAATAAAATAACCAGTGAATTACTTAATTTATTTATACTTTATTTCATATCTATAATATTATATCTTCTTCTTCCATTGGCTCTACGGTCCTTGAAGAACCTTGGCCTTCGCCAGAAGAATTTGCTGCCAGGCGTCTCTGTCATCCACTTTCCTTCTCCATTGCCTTACCTCCATCTTCCCCAGATCCTCTTCTACATCCTTTAGCCATTTTAAACGGGGCCTGCCCCGCGGTCTTATCCTCCGGGATGCCCTTCATAGAGCTTCTTTGCCCCCCGACTGGCATCCATCCTGTGCAGATGCCCCAACCAGCGCAGTCTGCCTGTCTTTGCTGTGGCCACAAGATCCTCCTCCCTGTAAAGCTCTTTTAGTTCTTTATTCCTCCTTATTCGGTAAACTCCATTTTCCTGGATGGGCCCATATATCGTCCGTAACACCTTCCTTTCCCAGGTATTTACCTTTCTTTCATCCGCCTTCCTTAGGGTCCAGGTTTCGGAACCATACAAAACTACTGGTCTGAGGATCGTCCTATAAATGATGACTTTTGCCTGCCTTGATATGCATTTATTTCGGAGTGTCGGCAACAAGGCTGCATAACATCTATTTCCAGCGCTTATTCTACTCTTAATATCCAGGCTTACGTCGTTTTTGTACGTTAGTAAGCTGCCTAGATACTTGAAATCTTTTGCAGCCTTAAAGCGATGTTCAGCAACCTGTAAGTCGCCGAATCTCCTCAATCTTCTAGTGGTCACCATATATTTAGTCTTTTCCTCATTTATTTCTAGACCATATTTTGCGGCTCCTTCCTCTAATTCCCCCAAAGCATTTTTTATGCAGCTGCCGATCTTGCAACAATTACTACATCATCGGCATAAGCAAAAAGCTGTGATAGGCGGTTATAAATGCTACCCCGGGATTCTCGGTTATATTACGGACAGCCACTTCCAGAATTAAATTAAAGAGAACGGGGGACATCGGATCTCACTGCCTCAGCCCCACATTTACAGGGAACCCCCGCGACAGAGTATTCTGAATGACTACCTTTGCCGTGGTTCTGGTCAAGGCCATTTTTACCAGTCTGATCAGCTTGGCTGGTATCTGGAGTTCCCTCATACAACTAACAAGTCCTATCGGGAGACTCTGTCATACGCCATCTTAAAATCCACATAAATTTGATGGAGGTCAATATTATTTTCATAAAATTTGTCCATCAACATCCTCATTGAAAAAATCTGATCGGTCGTAGATCTTCCCTTACGAAAACCACACTCGTAGTCCCCTAAGATGTCTTCAGCTCTATCGGAGATTCTTTTGGTAATCAGCACTGCTAATACTTTATATGCCGAAATAAGAAGAGCTATACCGCTGTAGTTCGTGCATTTCAACTTACTTCCCTTCTTGTGCAAGGGACAGATCAAAGCACTCTTCCAATCGTCTGGCATCTCCTCTTTGAGCCACACTTCTAAAACCAACTTATACAGCTCTTCTCTTAAGCGCTCTCCTCCACTTTTCAACATCTCAGCAGTAATACCATCTTCTCCTGGGGCTTTATTACTTTTCATGGCCTCTAAGACATCATCAAACTCTTCCCTTGATGGAGGTTCAACGTCCTCATCTGGCGGTACTTCAATGCTTCTATCGACTGCAATATTGGTCTCATTTAGTAGTTTTTGAAAATATTCAGCCCATCTTTTGGTGATTTCATCTTTTCCTACCAATAGCTCCCCATCCTTACCCTCTACACAGCCAAGCCTAGGTTGGTATCCGTCCTTGGCGCTCCTTACAGCCTTGAAAAATTTCCTACTCCTGAGCTCATCATAATCCTGTTGTAATTGTTCCACCTTTTTCCTCGCCGCCTCCCTCTTCTTTCTCCGACATATATTCTTTGCCAACTTCCTTCTGGCCTTATATTCCTGCACACTACTCCTTGTTTTTCTTGTCAGCATTTTTTGCCTGGCTGCATTCCTTTTATCCAGAGCCACCTTCACTTCATCATCATACCAGTCATTTCTCTCCTGTTTTCCTTGTTCCCCAATCGTTTCCACCGCAGCTGTCTGCACTGCTTCCTTAATTCTCTTCCATACGCCTTCTATTTCTTCACTACTATCTTCTTCATCATTCTGGGCTCTGGTTCCACGATTCAGAAGGTGTTCTATCCTCTCTACAAAAGCTTCTCTACATTGATCCAGTTTCAGTTTGTCTGTGTTATAAATCCTTCTTTTATCACCTTTACAAGCAGTTTTAATTGCTATTCTCTGCGACACTTTTGCCCGAACCAAAAAATGGTCAGAGTCTACATCTGCCCCTCTGAAACTTCTTACATCCTGTATATCAGATACGTGTCTCGAGTCTAAAAGCAAGTGATCTATTTGATTCCGCGTTAAGCCATCTGGGGATACCCAGGTTTCAAGATGTATTCTCCTGTGCTGGAAATATGTACTGGCTACTCTCAAACTCTTGCCAGCAGCGAAGTCAATCATTCTGTTCCCGTTGTCATTACTGTCTTCATGTTTACTATACGGTCCAATTGTTGGGCGGTACACTTCCTCTTTACCCACCTTGGCATTAAAATCTCCTAAGATGATTTTGCTATCATGACCTGGGATATCATTACAAATTCTGTCCAACTCCGCATAAAAGTCTTCCTTCACATCAGGATCAGCATCCTCTGTTGGGGCATGAACGCTTATTAAAGTCATGTTTCTAAACTTTCCTCTTACTCTTATGACACATATTCTTTCAGTAACTGGGAGGAACTTCATTATCGCATGCTTTACTCTTCCTCCAACTAAGAAGCCCGTTCCAATGATATTGGCTGTACTGCCACTATTAAATAGGATATAATCTTTTAGTTGTGTGATTTCGCTCGTTCTCCATCTTATTTCTTGTGCCGCCAGAATGTCTACCCTATACTTCTTAAGTTCCTCTTCGAGTTTACGACTTGCTCCGGGTCTATAAAGGCTTCTCACATTCCATGTTCCTATCGTCCATAATCCGCGCCTGGGTCGATTACCTTTTTGATCAGTCCAGTTTCTTTCATTTAGCGATTTCGTAACCATGAATCTTTTACAGGGTAGGGGGGTTGGCCCTACGCCTAACCTCCAACTTGGGGGGCCAGAGGCCTTTGTTTAGGGTGCCTTACCCCTAGGCGAGTTGTCTCCACTACGACTAAAGAAGCTCACCTCCCCTTTGTTTGATTTCGGAGTGACCTTCTCCTAGCCTTTGAGTACCCAAACCCCATTGTGCAAGGCAGCACTGGTGTCCTTTTAGTCGCTTTCTACGACACCCTGGACAGGGGCAGGCCTATTCTTTCCCCCGAACCTGCAGAGGGCATAATATATTATATACTTAATGCTTATTCCTCGAAAACATCGATGAAAATGAAGCGAATCGGCCACTTGAATAAAAAAAATCAGCAATATTAGCCTTGACGGAATTAGTCCTCATTTATTGTTTCTTTCTCAGTTGACAACATTGTGCTTGGCATAATATTAACAGAATTGTAAATTGTGGTGTATTCCTTGATAATAGAATTGAGTGGAATTGTGAAATAGTAGAGATTTGTCATAACTTACACACATTAAAATTCTTTACACAGTGGTCAATTTATTAACATTTTATATACTAGTAATATACTATATACTTTAGTTTTATATACATTTTATATACTAATAATACTAGTGATTTTACCCCATAACACTCGATTTTTTTTTCTTTCAAATGTAATATTTCACATATGGATAAAATGTTCTTATCATTCATGTTATTTTTCGTACTCGTTTCACTGGTGTCACGCACGAACTCAAATGATAATAAGCCCACTTTTCCCACTAGTCAAATAAGTAGCAATTTTTTTTTTTGTAATATTACTAATATTACGTTTTTGTTTATTGTTTGTACGAAAGTATTGTTTATTAAATTAATAATTTTCATGATTAATATTTGTTTAAATGATTTATTTTCTAATTACAAATACTTAAGAAAGGGTCTGGAATAAAAAATGTCTTATATGAGGTAGATCCTTAGTTGTTAGATCCGATAAGTAAAATACGCGGTTGACTCCAACTATTACGTGTAATCATTAAGGGCAACCAAACTTCTACTAACAATTCCAAGTTTGTTGTAAATTTTTCGATTAGAATTGAAATAACTGGAAGAGAAATGCATGGGTGTTTATATCCGATTTTTTTTTTTACCCGAAGGACCTTATAACTTATCTATTACCAATTAAATATTCAGTTTCAAACATTTGACACGATCGCATATTTTTAATTGATCACGAAAACCATCAAATAAAATCTCAATGGTTCTAGCATCATCTTGGAAATAACAGGAAGTCGAAGAAAAATTGCAATTTATCCATCAAATGGTGTTAAAAAAATATGGAAGTGGAGTAAGTTGTTTGGATGCTGCTGCTATCTTATGGAAGACGCCGTAAGTACTATTGTGTTGAAGTCTGGACAACTGTACTCCTACCACAGTTGTGTTTCGTAATTAAGAGGGGATTTTGGCTGATAACGTAGTGACTTCGTGTTACTTGAGTTAGTGGCATGTGTTCTAAGAGTTATGACTGCTGTGCAGGACATAAATTTATTTCTAGATGAATACAAGTTGGAGGAAAGTGCTACGAAAATAATTGGTCATGTTAGGCCACAATGGAAGGAGAACCAGCTTGCATTCAAGGTAATCTTTAAACATCAATACATTACATTCTATTAATACAACTAATAAATTCATTCCTTTTGATGTTTCCTGGCTCTATTCAAAATTTACATTTATTTTCTGACGTATTTCTTATTTTAGAATAATTCTGATAGGGACTTACTAGTAACTTAATGTTATAAAGCCTGTCATTACAACATTATTATAAAAGTTTAATATAATCTTAAGAAACAGAACTGTCCCTTTTGTTAAATCAAAATTCTTGAGATTATTGAAAGCAAACAGCTTATTCTAATTCAGTTTTTTTATTAAATATGTCTTGCCAGTTAATTTAGGGCTATTAAACCTAATTAAATTTAAAATGAAAATGTGCTTAATTACTGAAATCGATGCCGTACACAGATAGTGACACAGCTACATCTATTGGTTAATGTTCAGAAGATTTTTAGAAGCGCCAAAATTTTATTTCAAATTGCATATACCTCACCTTCCATTATATGCATTTTTCACTAATGTCGAACATTATCATAGGCATTCTTTTTATCAAAATCTAAAATTTATTATTTTTTCGGTATAATTATACAAACTGGAGTCTGGTCAACCACTCCCAACCAACATGTTATTAATGCACTCCTACTACTGCATACAATATTATGCGCAAATTAATTTCTAATAGACAAACATTTTATCCAAATCAGTATGGAAGGTATCTTCCAATACAATCACAATAGTGATATTTTTGCTTTCTCAAACTACTACACTTGTAAGTAAGTATTGTGATAGTGTTTGATTTTGAAATTCGAGTTTTCACAGGGCATGCATAAATATTTTGAGAAACCCAATGTACGTAAAAAAATGTTTTCAGAGAATGGTGTATGTGATGGGGAGGGGGACGAAAGAACTCAAAACCGAAAAATCATTAGAAATTCAAAAATGAAACAAAGTTTAGGTATTCGACTCGGAAGTTCCTGTCAAAAACCCACAACCATAGCATCGCTATTGTCTGTTTATTGTTTACGATTTCCTAGAAAATGGTGATTTTCTTGTACTAACTACATATTTAGGTCTCCCACTTATATTTTGAACATATTTCTGGAAAATGCTTTTAGCTGAATTCCTTTTTTATAAACTAGCAATATTTCAGCAAAATTTACATATAGATCCATGTTGTGTATAAAAAAGTGGTGTGTGGAACACTGAGATTTTCTGTTACAGTTCGCATTAACTAATCTGTTAAAAGCGGTAATGCTTTGGCCTTATAACTAACTAGGTATATGGGGAGACGGTAGAGCGTACTGGTGTGACCTCTCACCCAATCAGTGCAACCTTAAAATCAACGTTTCCACAAAAATGCTTTAAATAAAAGTAATAGCCCTATACATGCAAAGTTATTATTCAAGCTTTGAAGAAATCGCTGAAAATGAAGAACTCATTCTGAATGTCGTACTTCCGGTTTTCTTATAACTTGGTATTTTTTAATTCTTTATTTTTTATTGATAATTTGTAGTTAAATATGTTAAAATATATGGAAATGTAAACGTATTATAATTTGACAAAAAAGTATATTTTGTGTAGAAATTATTTATTGTTGAAATCAGGATAATTTTATACACAAGAGAATTTCTGTCAAATAAACTGCGGTAAATGAATATAGTCTGCCGTTAATGTAGTTAGTAGGCTCATATGGAGTTTGGAATGACATTTAGATAGAAGCCTGAGGTGACTGCCCCCTAGGGCCCCCCAAACTAAATTACGACAAACCGTTTCAAATAAAAATAATAATATATATTTGAAGAAATTATTTATCTAGAACATAGATTTCCAAAGTGGTTCCTACGGACTTCTAGAGGACTTTGCGACTGCTGAGAGGGGTCTGTGGCAAATTAAAATTAATTTGGGGGTGCGTGGACAACATCGGGTGGTCCGCGAAAGGTTTAATATAAAAGTAAAATAATTGTGCTCTATTTTCATTATTATGAAAGTTAAAATTAAATAGATTGATAGCGGTTTTTACGTCCTGAGTAAAAAATAAGTATAGATAGGTACATAAAATACAAGTAATGACAAGCATTACACGGTGGGAGTCGGGCCGACCGCGGCCATCGATCTACATATCTATGCAGGTTTAAACAGGAACGGAATCTCGCCGCTACATACGTACAATAACTTGTCTAAAATATGGCACTATAAAAGAGTCGTGCGTCCATACTAATACAGGAGCAATTGAAAATTTTGATTGAATTATCCATAAATGAGGAGCTGAAACCAATATTAGAACCAGGACACCACAAATTCTGGTTACAAAAACGAGATACCAATTTTATATCCTGAAAGAAAATAATGTTTTTGTATTTTAACCCGAAAGTTGTAATTTTAATAAATACTACTTTAAATATCAAAATGTTTTATTTATATTTTATTTTTATGCCATCTTTTGCCATTCAAGACATCTAAGTTAAGTTGGTAATGTTTCTTTTGTGCAGTTATGTAGAGTTATTTCACTTGGGGGTTCATGGTCAGGTTTTCGCTATAAGAAGGGGTCCATGGGCGTAGAAGTTTGGGAACCATTGATCTAGGAGCTTTGGACTAGCTAGTGTTCACATCTTGTCTGCTCTTGTGTATAACAATTATAAAGTGAAAGTTTTTTTCTCTTTATTTTTTTCCAATTTATTTATTTATTTTGTTACTAAAAATTATATTTTCTTACAAAAGAAGTTATTTGTTATTTTCAATGTTTGTTCTCTAATTTTTTTCGAAATTGGGTCTAGTATTTTTTTTTTTTAATTTTGAAGATGAGTGTTGAAAGCGGACGTCCAGGACCTCAAATGGGAGTTGTGGGAGCGGGAGTTTCTGTTGAGCAGGTTGGCGAGCAGCTTGTTAGCAAACACTATGAAAGAAAAGTTGATTCTCAGCTACAGACAATAAAGCAATTAAGACAAACTAAAAAACTATTATGGCACTACAAAACTTTCTTATTCAGACGCTAAAATAAGTGATGTTGCTTCGGAGATCAACTCTAAGCGTGAATTTCCACCGTTGACAGTAAATGAATTCAAATTGAGTCAGCTCAACCAATCAAAGGAGCGATACAACTTATCCCTCCTAAGCCTTCACCAAAGGAAATAGAATCTTTGTTAAGTAGGTCCACCCCGTCTAAAAGTACACCAAGGGGACTGAACCCACACCGACCGGAAGAGAACTCTAGAGAAAGTCTAAGTTTAAAGAGTGCGTATGTGATAGTTATGTTTCTGTTGGGCTTCATATCCCCTTATAGATTAATTAGCAATTTTAATGAAAGAGAGAAATTATTGATTTCAATATGTGCATTTCTAAATTGAGATGGATCACAAATACGCTCAATAAGTAGCATAGGCAGGGGGTTAAATATTTTTTTTTTTATTTTAATTTAAGACGCGTCAACATCTATGGTCATTGGCACCCGGAGCCTTCTCAGTGCACTGCCGGCCTCCGGACAGTGTTCTCTCGCCACAGACAACACTGTCCTTCACCGAACAGTGAGCTGTAAGAAGAAAAAAATCAGGTAAGCAGTGGACTCGAACCGGGACCTCTGCGTGGGAGTCCAACACGCTAACCACTGAGCTAATCCCTTCCCTAAGCTCAGAGGGTTAAATTATTATTCTATTAATTAGGTGTATTCTTTAGAAGCTTAACTTTATCTTTTATTTATAATTAGAAAAGATGGAAGTGTTCTTTATCTAGTTGTTAGGTGTCTGTTGAATCTGTGTACTGCACTGTCTCTTACTATTGTGTACATTATGTTACATTATTACTTGCCGAATGCTTGTCTATATATTATGTATATTTCTGTTTTGACACCGATAAGAGTATTTCTGAGATCATTTTTGTTTTGAGTATTTTTCATTTTTTCTTTGTTTTTGCAAATTGTTTACTTTTCATTATTTTGTTATAAGTATGCTTAATTATGATATTTTGTTTTGCTTGCGCTAGCTGCTTGCTCTATCGTAAAAAGCCATTAGAATTGTAAGCAACATTCAAATAAATAAATAAGTATCTACCCCTGCAGGTAGAGGAAAAGGAATTCATAGAAATAAAATAAGAAACCGTCTTACATTTTCCATTTAAGCATGTATTATATAATCAATAATTCAATAAATATGTTAATTAAACAGTTAAGAATACTTTAGTGGAATGCACGATCAGCATTTGCTAATGAAGCAGTTTAGAAAAATGTTAGGAAAATGAACAAATAAATGTTGCATTAATTTCTGAGACGTGGTTTAAACCTAATAGTGATGTTAAATTCAGTTGTTTTAATTTAATACTTAAAACTAGAAATGGTGACTTAAAGAGACGGATCAATGGCCGTGCTAATCTTTACAAGCAAACAAAAATATTATTATGGTGTCTGTTTATAACTCCGCTTTCAATAATCATTGGGGTAATTTTATTAAACTATCAAGCTGGGCTCGAGTGCAGCCGTGCAGTCCTTAGATTTTCTCTTGGTAGGAGCCTCTACAGCTCACTTGTCCGGTGATGGGCTGTAACGAGAGAACACTCTCCAGAGTCCGGCAGTGCACTGAGAACGCTCCGGGCGCCAATAACCATAGATATAGATGATGACGCGCCTTAAATAAAAATAAATAAAAAAATATCCATTAAAACCTATAAAAAGAAATGTCCATGCAGATTGTGTACCTCTTGTCATATAGTAATACTTAACTTAAAATTGTTAACCATATTTTAGAATCAGGAGTATAGCCTAAATTCTTGGAAGAAGTATGTAATTGCGTCACTATTAAAACAAAAAAATTGCAAAATGTGTGGCCTATTTCTTCCTAGTTGTCATGCATGTTGAAACGTACAAAAAAATATCACAAATCGGATGGAATGGCGGTTGGAAAGCTCAGATAAGTTGCCCAAATAACTATTTGGCTTCAGAAAAGGAAAATCAGTAAAGCATAATATAGCTGGGCTAAATACAAAGACATTACAAATAGGGTTTACGCGAGGTAAAACTACGTGACTGCAAGAGGGGGGACTTGTAAGTGATTACGATGTTTTTAAAACAATAAAATTATTGTTCAATTGTCTATTTTTTTAAGGCGGGCTAAACGTCCAACTACCAAATTAGATGTCACGGACGGGGCGGCGGAAGAGCATACTTTACTAGTAACATTTTTGAAAACTATAATTTAGCAGTTATAAGTGGGGGACTTCCCAGTTACAGTCCGTGCTCATAGCCACTACACCAACACCCACCTCATATTTCTGTCACATTCATTTGAAACATTTTTCTGAGAAAATTTATGTTTGAGGTGTTTGTTAGAGCGATGGTTGTTCTCTGTATTTCAGAACACTGTACCGCTCAACTGGTAATCTGCAAGCGAAATTAATTTGTTGAAGAAATAGTAGTGGGCTTTGAAAAACTCTGCTATCCGGACGTGCAACTTTTCAGAAAGCCTTTTCAGTTGTTTACGATTTTGTGGAAAATGTGTTCAAACATTGCTCTTAAATGGGGCGGGTGTTGGTGTAGTGGTTATGAGCATGGACTTGTAAGTGGGAGGACCCTAGTTCGAGTCCCGCGTGTAACTGCTAAATTTTATATTGTTATGGTAAATGTTAACAGTAAATTAGGTGCTTCCGCCCCCGTCCACGACACCTAATTTGGTAGTTGGACGTTAATCCCGCCTGAAAAAATAAGCATTGCTCTTAAATTAGATATGTATGCAGTATGGTGCCTTATTTAGTACTATGGTGCCGAACGAATATAACTTGCTATACATAGTTCATAGATCTATTTATTGCAACAGCTAGTTTACGAAAATCTATTATATACTCATTGAGCAGTTAGTTCTAAACATTGGCGTATACAGTGTACATAATGGAATACCATGAGATATTTTCCATGGTAGCTTGCTTCTTTTTATGGTCATTCGACCGGTTTCGGGCGTTCGCCCTTCATCAGGTTGTTTTGTCACAACAGTGTGATAACACAGACTTGCACCGAGCAAATTCAGTATATACATTACAATGTATCACTATTAGCCCTTTCAGAGCCTTCTACCACAATGTTAGATTGCTGACAAGCCTGTAAGCTGTCCTTAAGAATGAATGCTGTGAAACTGCCTATGCTTCACTTGCTCAGTTTATCGCAATTCTCTCCAACACTGTTGCAACCATCTTCATTAAACTTGAATGCTAACTAAATGCCGAATTACTGTGCTAAGAAGAATTTGCGTATGGGCTCTAGGAATAGAGAGAGATATGCATCTTCTCGGACAGCCAGGCTGCGCTGAATGCACTTCGGGCATTCAGAATTACCTCTTCCCTGGTCAGGGAGTGTAGAGACTCCCTGGAGGTATTATCCCGGCACAATAAAGTTAGGCTAGTATGGGTGCCGGGACATAAGGGGATTAAAGGTAACGAAATAGCCGACCAACCGGCCAGGGAGGGAACGAATACTCCCTTCTGTGGGCCGGAACCTGTTCTGGGAATAGCCAAAAGCATGGCGAGGGCATCTCTGAGAGAATGGACTCGGAAAGAGCATAATCGTCACTGGCGGCTAAGTACTGGGGCAAAACACGCCAAAATGGTCAGGGCTGTGTTGAAGAAGGACCAGAGACACCCTGGGTCTAAGCAGGTATCAGATTTCTCTGATAACGGGCCTGCTTACTGGGCATGGTGGGTTAAAGAAACATCTGCACAAGATGGGATTGGTGGGGTAGAGCCCTGTGGCTACTGTGCCGGAGACGGCGCTCTCACCTGTTATTTTGATTGCGTCAAACTTTGGCAGATTGCGGTACGAGATGTTCGGCACGTTGAGACCGGAGGAAATCGTACTCCAAGATTGGACTGGTGGGGAAGGTTCTGGACCTCATGAAGAGGTGGGTTTCCACTACTAGGTTTCGAGAGGTTGGCACAATAAGCACTTAATGGGAGGCTCAGTGCCTGGGTTTGAGTCCACCTTCTGCATCATTCAAGATCTAATCTAAATGCCGAATTAGATAAAGCTCATCACTTTTTATTTGAAAAATTGATGTGGTTGTGGGGGTCTGTGATTGAAGGCTTAAATTCTAAACTGTATTGCATGTGTTTGCCGCTGCCTGATGGTCTACAAATGCTGTCGAAGCAGGTCTTTTTATGTGCAAAAAACTAACACACCTTTTTTTTAGGGAAATTCATTTTAGATTGTTTCTCTGGAAGTTCTGAGTTTCTGTTTGTCAAGCTGCAGCTTTAACTGTCATTGCAATTTTTATTGAGAACCTATAGTCCTATCAATACAACCAACACACCAACAAGTGTGAAGTGTAACAGAAACATTATGTTGAAGTGAACTGTCTACACGAACTTGGTAAATTTGCTCTGACGATGGATGAAAATCCGAAAGCGGTCAGGAACAATATAAATATGCATGCTACAACGAATAAAATACCAGATGTTATCCAGCATTGCGGACCAACCCACATATCCAACCTATCACATTTATATGTAATATTAAATTCAGTTAATCATTCGGTACAAATTCCAAGTTAGAAGAGAATTTGTCTGTTATAACTAGGGAACGGATTCGTATGTATTTACATATTTTTTTCTAGACAATTTACAGACGTTTTTCAACTAGAAGTATTCATACTGACACTTTTTAAGCCGTTTGAGTCTACTTTTATTTCACATATTTCCACATATTTGGATGTTATCGCATATTTATACATATTTGATCAAAATAAATAAATATTTCTACATATTTAATCAAAATATGTACATATTTTTTCATATTTTTCATTTTGGGCATATTTTCATAATTGGGAGGTGGTTGACAGGAACTGTGAACCACAGACTGTAGGGCTGTGAATCACAGTGGGTACAATGGTTATTGTAATTTACACAGAATGCTGCTAAACAGTGACGGGCACTTGTCAGTTCTTTGAAGTTGTCTGACGTTGTCTGTTCTTTCAGCTCGTTCGTTGAAGTGTCCAATTCATTTCGTTCGGTCACTTAGTGTATTCTTTTTTGGGTGAAATGCCACGAACATCGGCCTCAAACAGACAACTGGTTGCTAAATATCTTCGCGAGTTTCCAGCAGAACTTTTTCGAAGTGATGGAGACATTTTGTACTGCACAGCTTGTGACAAGCGCGTTTCTTGCTCTCAACGTTCCCAAGTCACCCAACATATTGCCACCGGATCGCACATAGAGAATAAAAACAGAAAGAAAGAGAGGACGTCCTATCAAGCCTTCCTTACATCTCCATCATCAAGTCTACTCTGAGTACAGATCTGTGTCGGGCTTTGGTTAGAGCAGATATCCCTTTCCACAAACTTAAAAATCCTCATTTCAAAGGATTCTTAGAGACCTATATTGGGAAAAAAATGCCTGACGAGAGCACTCTGCGGAAAAACTACCTGGAAGATATCTATAAAGATACACTAACCAAAATTCGAGAACATATCAAAGATGGACCGATTTGGGTGTCAATTGATGAAACCACTGACGTTGAGGGCAGGTATATTGCCAATGCAGTTATTGGAAAACTTGACAGTGATGCTGATGTGGATTCAAAGCCATTCCTTTTGAACTGTGAGGTTCTCGAAAAATGCAATCATTCCACCATTTCACGATTCTTCGATGCCTCAATGCATATCCTATGGCCCAGTGGAGTTTTGAACGAAAAAGTTCTTTTGTTTCTCTCTGATGCTGCCCCCAACATGGTCAAGGCTGGGCAATCTATTCAGGTATTTTATCCTAAGATAATTCATGTGACGTGTATTGCTCATGCCTTGCATCGAGTAGCAGAAACTGTCCGATCTTTGTTCAGTGACGTAGATTCCTTAATCTCCTCGGTTAAAAAAGTGTTCTTAAAAGCACCAAGTCGCATTAAAATGCTAAAAGATCTCTATCCAGACTTGTGCCTTCCACCAGAACCAATATTGACAAGATGGGGTACTTGGCTGGAAGCAGCTCAGTATTACTATGAAAACTACAATAAAATCAAGAATGTCCTTTCACATCTCGAAGACGAAGCAGTAGCGATAAATACAGCCAAGTCTTTATTCGAGAAACCTAATTTAAGGAACGACCTTGCATTCATTTCTGACAATTGCGTATTTCTTGCACAAGCCATTACCCAACTTGAGTCCCAAAATGTTCGACTGACAGAAAACGTGTCCAACGTTAAAAAAGTCATCGAAAAGGTGGAAGGAATACCTGGGAGTAAGGGAGATCTGATCAGATCAAAACTGGTAGAAGTACTGAGCAAGAACAAAGGGTGGGACCATCTGCCAGATTTCTGATATTATCAGTGGAACAGAAGTCACCTCAGAACATCGTGTACCCTTTACAACCAACGAGATAACTTCTTTCAGCAAGGCACCTATAACATCTGTAGATGTTGAACGATCTTTTAGTCGTTACAAGTCCATCTACGCCCAGATCGTCGTCACTTTACGTTCCAACATTTGAAATTTCATGTGGTTGCAAACAATTTCGAAGAGTGAAGTTTTCAAAATTGAAAATTTAACACATCTTTTTATAAATAGTAAAAATGTTCTTTGTTGTATAAATCATTATAACTTGTAAAAACAAATTATTTTGTTCCTAATAAATTATTATAAATTGTAAAAATGTTCTTTTCTTGTATAAATAATTATAACTTGTCCCAAAAAAAAAAAATTCCATTTTCATAAAAAAAAAATGTCCATTTTACTTAAATATTCCAGAAAATATTTTAAGAAAATCACATATTTTCCACATAATTGACGAAAATAAATGCATATTTTAATTAAATATTTGGCATTTTTAAATACATAAAAATCCGTTCCTTAGTTATAACTAAACTAATTGAGTGTTTCATTGCAGATTTAGTTTTGTTTTGCCAATTGTTACAGTGCCATCAATTTCGTCAGCACCTTGAAGTCTGTGTGTACTGAGGCAGCAGTACAGTCCCAGTGAAACCAGTTCACTCGTATCTGCACTTTCGTTTGCATGCACTGAAACTGATAAATTCAAATTAAACTCTAAATCATGTCAAAATTACGAGCAGTATAATTTAAAAAAAAACATAATATTTCGTACAAACTATGCAGCCTTATATAATAGACGAAGAAGAGGTAATTTAAATATTAAATCCAGGAAATGATAAAATGATTGCTTATTAGGGCAGTAATCTTACTTATTCAGTATTCATTAAAGTTAACCTTCACCTACGTATGGCCATTTCTAGGCTGCACACCATTTTACTCCAACAACTTGTTGAATTAAATTTGACCCATGTATTTTTAAAATTAATGTACAATGCATATAAAGATTGGCCTATCTTTGTACGCCCACCATTGGGGCACTTCACTTCTACACTGTGATTGGTCAATTATTTATAGCTATTATTTTTATGAAAATCTAGTTTAGAACTTTTTAATGATTTTCCCTCCGTAGTATTTTATAATTATCAATTATGGAATACAAATTTAAAAAAAAAAAAAAAAAATCAAGTTATTTCTAACATAATATTTACTGTTTAAAAAATTAATGTGAACTATAAAGAAAACTTCAGAATTTTCATTCTATTATTGAAAAAGAAAGCAAAAAAGAATTAAGTAGAATTGCAATATAGGAAGAAATATAAGTCAGCCATTTTGTATTTGGCCGTTTATACTAATGGAAGAAAATAAAATTGCAGTTAAACACCCATACAAATTTCTCCAAGGAATTTGTAATATTTAGTTAAAAAACTTTTCTTAGACTGGAGTCTTTAGATATATAATAAATTACCTATATGTATGTGGCGCAGTCAACAAAGTATTGAAAGAATACTATAAAGATAGAAATCTACGCATGAGATAATTCAATCAAAATCTAGTTTCACCCAGCAACATAAAAGAAGGAATCGAAGCAATTATTAGTGCAATTAAAGAAATTATAAATAGAAGAACTAAATAATTATAAAATTATAATAAGAAGAAGCGTTATACAGGGTGTCCCAGGGTATATGGATAATGACTTTTTCTCGGAAACTAAGATAGCTAGAAAAAAACTTAAAAATACGTGTCCCCGTAGTTTTTTTGTTAGAAATCCAAATTGAATTTGTAAATTTGTTTTGGTGCTTCGAGAAGCGAGATACAGGCACCAACTTTATTTTTCAAATGGGGAGGTGTGGTTTTTATTTATGAAATACATTCCTCTATTTTTTGTAAGAAAAATTTACTCGAACGGTTTTTTTCTTTGAGTGATATTTTACAAATTATGAATGAAAACATGATTCCTATAAGAAATTACAAAGTGTTATTATAACGGTTTTTTGATTGAATAAGAAGAAAAGTACTATTTTATTATAAATTTTACTCCTCATTAATTACAGATATTGCTCGAACTGGCCCCCACCATTAGAGATGCATACCTGCCAATTGTACCTTACGACCAAAGAAATACATCTCTAATGGTGGGGGACAAGAAGTCTTCATTTAAGAAAATTATTGCAATAAGTTTATAATTATTTATTTTTTATTTTTTCTATTCTAATTATATCAATTATTATTATAAATAACTAATTTTTCTAACTATTTTAACTAACTATTCTCTTAGTGATTATAATTAACCTTCAGAAATGATTCCAGTTTGATTTTTTTTCGACTTTAACGCATACATATATGATGTACAGCAACAACAAACCACTAATTTTTAGATTAAGTCTAATAGGATTAATTCTGTAAATTTAATGTATTATAATTTCATGAATACCATTCTTTGCTACAAGAATTGTATTGTTTACAGCAAATAAACATTCATTCATTCATATATAGAAAGAGAAGGCGAAGGAGAGACCATTCGCTAAAAACAGTGAAATAAAGACCATAAGCTGACATCAAATCAATATTTGTGGCATCCCACACCAAATCATAACACGTATAGAAGAGCCATTGTGACGTACGTCTACGTAATGTGCTCCTGTTGGTTGGCCATTCCTATGTTTATTATTGCCGCTGGATTCCGGATAGACTTCAGAAATTGGGTTAATAATTGCCGCTGACAAGGCCGAAAGGAATGAAGACCAAACGACCCACACGTTAAACTGTTCGCATGGATACCATTTGTCTTAGGCACTTTATCTAATCCACTCCAAAAGAAGCTGAAGAACTGAAGAGGAAAAAAATCTGGTTTGAAACACTCACATACCTTTCTCTTACTCCTGTTATCAAAATTATAATTGACAAATGATATAGTTTATATACCAAATATAACAAAATTCGTCAAAAACTGACAAAAATTTTCAGTAAAAGGGCACTTCCGGTTTACTAATTTTCTTAAAACTTGGAATTTTGGCCATCTATTTATTTCTAATTAATTTTGTTTGGATAATAGAATTGTACAATCAACTATGATAGCATTTAGAGAAAAACATAACCCCACCCCTCCCCTAAAAGTGCGCTTAAATGATTTTCCTGGAGAAATGTTTCAAATAAAAGTTGTAGCTCTTGGTATTTGTAGTTGATACACCAAGTTTAAAGAAAATCGTCGGAGCCATTTTCGAGAAAATCGCAAAAACGTAAAAAAACAACTAGTAAATGGTACTTCCGGTTGAGGAATTTTGACAGATAACGTAATGTCAGATCCCATGGTGATACCTAAACGGAATATCAAGTTTCAACTTTCTACGGTTTTTCGTTTTTGAGCTATGCTGTTCACATATACATACACACACACACACAGACCATTTGCTAAAAACCACTTTTTTGGACTCAGGGGACCTCAAAACGGATATTTCCGGTGAAACTCGATATCGAAATTTGACACGATTACAATACTTCCTCTACTAGGAGTAAGAGAAATAAAATGTTTAAGCGAAATGTTGACTTATATATATCTATATAATATAATATATAATATATATATATAAATGCGTGTGATGTGTGTGTAAAAAAATAACGAAAATCACCGTAGCTCAACATGACAATGACTGACGAGTGTTTCACTACATGACGATGTTTCACTAAGACCGATGACTACAGACCGAGTGTTTTTTTCACTACATACCGAGTGTTTCACTACATGACCGAGTGTTTCAGACGTGTTTCACTGCATGACCGAGGTTTCACTACATGACCGACTGTTTCACTACATGACTGAGCGATTCACTGCATGACCGAGTGTTTCACTACATGACCGACTGTTTCACTGCATGACCGAGTGTTTCATTAAATGGCCGAATGTTTCACTACATGACTGAGTGTTTCCCTGCATGAGCGTATGTTTTTTCCGTTTTTCACGATTTTGTCGGGAACGGCTCCAACGATTGTCTTTAAAGTTTGTATACTAATTTACACACGTAAATGCCTATCACTTTTATATGAAAAATTTTGCCGGGAAAATTTGTTTTTGGGAAGTTTAGGGGAACAGTAGTTAAGCTTCCCTCCAAAGTACCACTTCAATGCAATGAATGGTTTTTACCATTTACACAATATTAAAATACATTACTTAGTGACCAAAATGACCACAGATGTTGTCGCGCCTTAAATTAAAAACAAAAAAATGCATTAAAAACATAGATAGTATGACAAATTGGAAGAAAATCGGTTTACCGAAAGTGCGATTTTACGAAATAGATTTTTGAGTTACCTGTAAGAGAGGCTTCTGGAATGAGAAAATCGAAGGCCAGCACTGCTGGACTTGAACGTGGGCCTCCACGCTGCTATTCTAACGCGCTACCACTGGGCTAATCCCTTCCCACATTTTATATATACGTAATTAATTGTATTAAGAGGAGTAAAAGAAAATCGAGTGAGTGTTTCACACCAGGATTTTTTTTTTGTCTAATTTATATATAAATGAATTACATTGTGACAATCGCTAAAAGTATGTTTGTGTGTCCAGAGGAAATATACGTACATCAGATTAAAATCAATTGTACAGATTTGATCGCAAGATATCCTCTCTTATAGCAAGTTAAGGGCAAGTAAAAATTTGTTGGTGTAGTAAGGAGCCGTGGCTGGACAAACTAACTCAAAAACCAAAACAAAGAGGTAGCTAGAACTTGATATTGCTTTGCACCATATCTGGTACGAAGATTGATCAAAATCCATTTACCACAAGTAACACTTTCCAGACCCGTTATTTCATTTTTCAAGATTTTCTAGAAAACGACTCAAAGGATTCTGTAACTATGTAACTAACTAAACACATGCTGCCGTCACAGTTGGTTGGAAGCAAGTGCCTTCTGTCAATACTTCAGTGAATGTACGCTTATACTAGAGAGAGAAACACTTTATTCGTAAAGAATTGTCAGTGGGGCTGCTCGACAATGTCAAGTTGCTAACACACAGCGTACCAATCAATCGAACTGACATAAACAAAGAAAGAGGAAACAATACATTATTACACAGATTAAATCATGAAACAGATAATTTTGTTTTGTTATTGTTTTCCACTTTTCGACAACAGACGTGTGTGCGCAAAGTCTAACTGTAGATGTGGTGGTTAATGATGGCTAGAGAGTCTATAATAATCTCCTCCGTTAGCCTCGGCAATAATATAAAGATGCTTGTTATGTTTGGAAAAATCGTTAACAACCAGAATGCAACTAAACATTTACTGAGTTCCCGAAAAAATGCTCCATCGATTTTTTTTTGAGTTAGAAGCTACTGCATAAAGATAAAGCTGTCATTTTATAATCCATATATATATAATATACTGTGGGTGGGGAATCGATTTTAGAGAGGTGTTGTGGATTCTGTCTCTAAAATGCATTTGAAGTTCTAGCAGGCACGGCCGGTTTTAGAAATTGGCCGCCTGTGGGCAATTATCATGATTTTGCCGCCAATTATCCAGTAATAAAAAAAAATAAAAACCATAAATAATTTTTAATGCCGATAGTAAATTTTTTCATAAAAACAAAAGATAACAAAATTATATTTCATAAAAAAATAACAAAAAATCTAGTGTGAAGAAACACTTTCAACACTTTCTTTCCTTCAGTTTTCATACTTACATAGTCTGTACATAGTCTGTAGTTTTCCAAGTCTTATGTACAGGGTGTCCCAAGTATATGGATAACGACTTTTCGACGAAAACAAGATAGCTAGAAAAAAACTAAAAAATACGTGTCCCCGTAGTTTTTTGTTAGAAAACCAAATTTAATCTGCAAATTTGTTTCTTGCTTGGGAGATAATGCCAAGTTTTTTTTATACCAACTTTAGTGGTCAGGTACCTGACCACATCTCTCCCCGGACAAAAGATCAAATATCTCTAATAAATATACTGTATCGGGAATTTATTGCTAGGTCTGTATCTTTACAAAAACGATGATGCTCAAACTTTTTCAGTAAATTATTATCATGGCTTTTGAGAATCTGCGGACTTTGATCAAGCCGATGTCTTCCGTCCCAATAATTATTACATACCTTCGTAGGCATAGGGTTCAGTTAAAAGGTAATGTGAAAATTTCTCCGAGTTCCATTAGACGCTGCTAGCAAATTTTGATCAAGTTATCATCCGACATATTTAAAAGAGAGAGCCACTAGTTAATCATTCTTTTCAAGATCTTAAATTGTAAATGTGTTAAACCGCATTCAAGCCGCACTAAGTAGTTCGGCGTGTTAATAGGTAGTTGCAGAAGTGTTTTAGAAAAAGATAGTTGACCTTTTTCTACTAAATCGGAATAATCTGGGGCCCAGATTTCCGCTAAATATCGCAGTGTACTTTTTGAGATTGATTGAAATAATGTAGTTTTAGTTTCCAAGCTTTCTGATTTAGACGCGTCTAGAGTTTTCCTTACCACTGAGTTTGGTATTGCGCACTTGGATAGAAAATACTTGCTAGCAATGGCAAATTTACCGGAGGCAGACAAGGTACGCCCAGATAGGTAAATGAGTTAGTGACCTGTAGGGTCAAATTATTATAGGTGAGATTGGGCATCCTGCCCAATTTACCACCTTTATGGAAGGGATGTACTGCCGATTTATCTACATTAACGGTCAGCGAGGACTTTATAGCGTATTCTGCTAGCAGTTTAAGGGCAAGTGCGCATTAGGCGGCCAGTGAGGTCTATTGGTATCTGAGAATACGCGCGCACTTAGCGATAAGCGGCCAACGGCCAAGTCTGGCCGCTCAGCCGGCGAGGTCCTACGCGACACCACGCGGCCAGGAAAGCCGTCGAAAATCACTCTATTTGTTAGAAATTCATCAGTGCGAGCGTATTAGCCGCGGCGGCCAGTACGTTTTGCTAGCATTTTTGAAATGAATGACTGATTCGGCCGCCCGACAGGCCGCCATACCAACCACGACCATCCATTGGTCGCGGCGGACAGGCCGTCTAATGCGCACTTGCCCTTAGTTTATATTGTGCTTCTCTCCAGTTATTGACTAAGATAGCTAGGACGTCTGCATAAAGCAAACTAAGACATTTTTGGTTCTATTGATGGGAATACCCTCTGCATTCTTGCTCCTGAAAAAGTCATCTATATCAGAAATGAATAGAATAAAAAGGAGCAGACTTAAAATATCTCCTTGAAGGACACCCTGATGCACATTCATAGCTTTAGAACAGTGGAGACCATCCTGTATAATAAATGAAGCAACTTCATATAACTTTATTAACAGACGTAAAATTTTACCATTTATACCTATAGCGTAAAGCCGATGCCATATCTTTTGATGATTAACGGTATCAAAAGCTCATTTAAAAACTATAAATATACACAAGATCTTACTTTTCTTGAGTCTTAACGCTATATTTACCACTGAGGATAATATAAAGACACTGTCTCTGCACCCCATACCTCTCCGAAAGCCCAGCTGGGTTTCTGGGAACAAGTTGTGTTTTTCTGCCCAAGATATTAACCTGTTATATATAACAGTAGTGAGAAGTTGTACTATGCTATTTAATATTGAAATTCCTCTGTAATTATTAGGGTCAGATTTCGAGCCTTTCTTATAAAGCATAGTCATCTTGCTTTGGGTCCAATTGGTTGGTAGAGATTCCTCGCGCCATATTTTATTAAACAGGTTTAAAATATGCAGAACCCACCTATCGTTCATGTTTTTGTAGCACTCATGCAATAAGGTTCAAACCTGCAGACTTTTTGTTCTCAAACATGGATAGCTGGTGCATGATCGGACTTATCATGAATATCCAACATTTTAAAATCATTAACAAAATTTACGCAGGAAAACGACAGCCATACATAATCTACGACACCTACACCCGTTATGGCCTAAATAAGTGTATTTACTAGGAGTATAAGTGGGGGACCTTTCATTACACACTATCATAACTAAGCTTTCCATTGAATCATTTAAATTTTGTCCCCATTTATTTGTTATTTCATCCATAGATTTTCGGTAATTAATAAAACAGAAGGATTCAAACATTTCTGGATCAAGATCATTTAATGTGCCCAACCTGGCGTTCCAATCACCTCCGCTTATGATGTGAGAATTAGAAAATTAGAAATTAAATTAGTTTAAAACATAGTCATTTTCTTTACCTGGTTTACGATAAACACAGCTTATTATAAAACTAATATTATTGTAGTGAAGGTGTAGGCAAAGAAACCAATCTTTAGAAAATAAACCTTTTTTTAGAAAAATGATGATACCACCACTGGCTCTGCCTTTCGTGTATTGTTTAGTAGCATTAACCAGAAAATAATCGTACGCATTCAAATAATAAGGTTTGTGAATAAATTCAAATACAAGCCAAGTCTCGCAAAAACAGAATATTTCTACATAATGTAATTTGTTCAAATCTTGACAAGTTAATAACTTGATAAGTTAACCATTTAAGTTCCAAAAAACTACTTGTAGGCTCGATTCTTTTGAACCAAAATTGTATTTGGTGTTATTATAACCTCCGTTAACAATATTCTTATCCTTGGAATTAAATGAATAATCGAAGTCTTGGACTTAAATAAATCAAATTGAGAATCACAACATACCTTTTGATCAAGCACAGAGACATTTAATATTTCTATCACAAGTACCTATTTGCCCTTCTTGATTAAAAAAATCCTTAATATTACTTTTGCTGATGCAGAAGCCAGGCCGGAAGTGTAAATTTTTGTTTTGGTTCGTTTCCTTTTCGAACGGTTGGATAAGGTAGAAACGTCAGAGTCATAACGTTCTTGTTCTTCCTCTTCCTCTGAAGAATCTACCAATAGTGGGAGTATTAGACTTTAAAAATAGCAAATACTCCTTATATTTGATTAATATCGTTTTATCGTTCACCTTGTTTTTAATGAAAATATTACCATTTTTATGCCAGGCTGCCTCTATCAGGTTCTGTTTCTTAAAAATCTCTTGCCATCATAAAAATTTTAAAATTATATGATGACAGTAGTTCATTAACATAGAGTTTTCGAGTGGGATCCTCAGGGTATAATTTCTTTTTATTTTTCTTAACCATGATAATGAACTTAGTTTTAAAAGAAGTATGTATACATTTTGTTATAATCGATGGAACATTACGCTGTCCAAATTTTCGTCTATAAATAAAGTCTATCATATCCTCTCTGAGATCAATACCAATCACCTCACACATACTGCGAGATTTTCATTCTCGTAACAGGGAAATTATCTATTTTGACGAAGTTTTGGATAGATGCTTGAGAACAAGATGCTATTTCTCTATTCAGAACTATAATTTGCTCCTTAAGTTTATGGTTCTCACAGCTAAGCTTAGAGATTTTCTTTTTGCGAGTTTTAATTCTTTTTCTAGATTAGAAGAAAATTTATTAAATACAGTTTTTAGATCTTTTAATTCAGTAGTAAATTGAGCTTGCTCTTTTCTACTGGCGGCTATATCATTGTTTAATTTGTCTAATTTTGAGAGAATCCGAGAGTTGATATCAGTATGAGCCCCACTACTCTGTTACCGTACTGGTGGTCCGCCTCTAGCCTGACCTCCGTCAAACTCTTCTCTATCACCCCTCATAGTGTTAGCTAAAGTTCTATTGTTATGATTAATACTTTTGTGGCAACTTTGTTTATATTAAAATTGCAAACGATTATCCAAGGTGGGTGAACTTTTCTATGTCTGTATCCCCACTTACCTCACATAAAACTTTATCTTAGAATAGGAAATCTAGTATATTATCTTTACACCAAAAATTAAGACACCAGAATAGTTACAACTAGGCTTAAAAACAAAAAAACAATAGAGCACTGTGAGAGAGATGTTCACGCAACCAAAACTAAGGCTCAATCCTCTCTTTATATATAGGGTTACGGGAAGTAGGGACGAAAATTAAAGTGCTATAGAACATACAAAATTTATTGAAAATGTAATTTTTTATTACAATCACATTAAGTAACATCTCCCATTTATGTATGAAAAATTATATCCTCCATATGACCACCAAGGCCGCGCGGCAGCGAGCAACGCGTTCACAATCATCTGGTGGGATGCCATTAATAACCATTAACTTGGTGATGAATTCAGTTGTTGGGCTCGTCGGCGAACCGATTTTCTGGGACATACGATCACATTATCACGCACGACAGCAATGTTTTCTTCTGTTCGAACAGAACGTGGTCGTCCTGTTTTCTTAACATTTGCAACAGAACCCGTGGTCTCAAACTTCTGGATCAACTTACGAATTGAGACTTCGGTTGGAGCAGCGTTACGTCCGAGTGTCACACGCAATTCACGAACGGTTACTGTGGGGCTTTCACTGTTTTTGTAAACTTTTTATCACTTGAATACGTTGCTGAGTAGTCATCGCTCCATGACGAAAATAAACATTAAACAACAATGCTCACCACACAAACGCTATCAGGCTACTAATGGGAAGGATAGCAGATAACAAACATGAAAAAAACATTGCCGCCAACCGTCATATGACAAAATGGCGCCTAATTCAATTTCGTCCCTACTTACAGTACAATAGGGTATATATATATATATATATAATATATATTATTATATATATATATGGTGTGTGTGTGTGTGTGTGTGTGTTTGTCTAAAAAAATATCTTGAAAAATCGTAGGAAGCTGAAAGTTGATATTCCGTTTAGCGATCACTACCGCGTCTGACAATAAGATACTTGCTCAGGCACATTAGGTCACCCTTTTAGAGGAAAAGTGGGCTAAGGAGGATCTTGGGCACAGAGCATTAGCCTCCTAAGGACACGTTCACACAATATGGGCCTTATAGAGGATCCAATTTATAGGGAATGAGCAAGTAGGATGAAACCTACCTTTCACATTCACCGAGTTTACTGATCGACAGTTCCTACAGAGGTTATCTCTTGCCTCGGACCTGGGATTTATTGGTGACACGGAGTGAATGTGAGATAAAACAGGGACTACAATGAGCCTGAATCATGGGCCTAAGTTCGCACTTCTTGTTCGGGCCTCGATTACGAGAATAACAGTAAGAATAGCCATCTTACAGCATATTTGCTTGTTGCAGGTATTTACGGACGGTATAACTAATAAATTGATTGGATGTTGGTCGATTGAAGACTCTTCTGATGTCATATTGGTTAGAATTTATGGGAAAAATACAGATTTGTTGATTGATAGAGAAGAAGAGAAAGCAAACTTCTTTGTAAGTATTTTTTTTAATTTATATTTGATAGTTGTGAGTTTTCAAATTTTGTACACCAAGAGATGTTTTAATGCACATATCTTGAACTTTATTATATAGAGAGTTTATGATGCCAAACATAAGATTTTCGGGTTGAGAATCTGCTGGCTGGCTAGAATGTGACGTCAGATTGACGTCATAAGGTAGGGATAATGTAATTATTACGCAAGATTGTATGTCTGAAGTTCAGTTCTTGAGTTGAGTTGTCGGTATCGTATGAAATGAAAGTGAATCGTATGAACAAGTGCAGCAGCAGGGGAGAGTTGGAGGAGGTAAGTAAATATTTGTTCTTTATTATTTGATTTGGAAGTTAGGTTAGGTTGGGCTCGCCGCCATTTGTAAGTTTTGAATTGGTTATGGTCGGTAGTTTAATGGTCCTGAAAGCGAAGTTATTGAAACGGTTGGGAATTATTTGAAAAATATGAACACATGTTGTTGGGAAAAATAAATGAATAAATTTTGTGGGAGGTTTTTGTAAAAATAATTAACAATTAGCATAGAAGTGGACATTAAGAGAGTTAGCGAGAGAATTCTGTGGTCGACTGGTTATGATGATGGACTTCAATGAAAGAATTGCAGGAACGACACCCGGTAACGGTTCTAAAGATTTTTCATAATGAAATAAAAATTCTTCCGTCGCCAAACAGTAAATATGGATGGTAAGGGGTGGAAATCGCGATTATATCGGCTATTTTGTGCGTGGAGTTTGAGTTGCCCTAGTGCCGGCTAGATCGGATAGTTGCACGATCTTGTGAAACTGAGCTTAAGTTGCTGGAGCCAGATAGATTAGAAGGGGAGGTTCCGCCATATGTTAGGTAGGGCTTAAAAAAACCGGTCAAACAGATTTTACATATTGAAGAATTTAGAAGGAGTCGATAGTTAAGTGGGCGTGGATAGTTAAGTGGGTAGGAAAATTGTGAATTCTGATTGGTCGGGAGACGAGGTTTAGAGTAGGAGGTGGAGGAAGTCGTGCAATCTGCCATCTTGCGCAAAAAGGATGCGCCAAACAGCCAGTTCTCATTTATTGATTGATCAACATAACTTCATAAAGTTTAAAGAAAATCGTTGGAGGCGTTTTGGACAAAGTCGCAGAAAACTGAAAAATATATTCAATAATTTGATATTTTGACCAACCCTATTGTCCACTTGATGATGACACCTAACCGAAATATCTGGTTTCAACTTTCTGCGATTTTTCTCTTTTTGAGTTATGATTATCCCCACACAGAACAATTTCCAAAAATAATTTTTTCGGATTCAGCGGACATCAAACTATGTATTTCCGCTGAAAGTCCATTTTGAAAATTCGAAGTTTGCAATACTTTTTCTTAAAGCAGTAAGAGAGATTAAAAAAAGCCCGTTATGAAACACGGATACGAACTTTTCTTACATAATGTTCATTTACATAGTTATTTCACTAGACAAATTTTCTTTAAACATGAATTTACTAAAATTTCAGTCTGCCCTTAAAACGATAGCCAAAAGTATGGTGGAGAAGCGCACATGGTTGGTTCTGTGACATTAGTCACCATCGCAGTTTTGAGTGAATGGATCCGCACAACCCTCATGAAATCAATTTATCGGAAAAATATGATAAATAAAAGTGAAACAATTATTTACATGCAGTTAGCGTTCCAAGTTTGAAGAAAATTATTGGAGCCATTTTCAAGAAAACCCTGAAAAATTATCTAACCTATTCAGCAGTTCCGATAAACCTATTCACTTCAAATTGGAAATTCATTTAATGTTCCTTAATATTATACCGGATGTAGAATCGTGGATTTGCTGATTTGACATGTTTGTGTTAACGTTGCAGCGTTTGTTCTCCCAAAACCCTCAAAAATCAATTTCCCTGTATAATATTTGAAATAAGCTATATCTCAATATGTTTGTAGTTAGAATGCGGCGTTGGGTTCCATGAACTCCATGAACAGAATATCATGTTTGAGCTTCATGAATTTTTTGACAAATTCTGCTCACAAAAACACACTCACTTGAAGGGAAGTCACTAAAATAATTTTTTCGTACTCAGGGGACCGTAAAACATGTATTTCCGGTAAACCGTGAATTTGAAAATTGATGCTAACTCCCTCTTATATAAAGCAATAATAGTGATATTTTTTGTTTGTTTTTTTTGTTTGTTTTTTTTGGTGGGGACATGTAATGTTTGGGGCTGGTGAGGTGCTGTTTAATGATGAATACAACTCACTGCTGCACTTGTACACTCAGTTACCTTGACATCACTGCACAGGAGAAATGAGTGAAGAGACATTTAGAGAGCGGAGCGAGATGATGTTCGGTGCAGTTAGTTAGAACTCTTGCTGGTCCTAACGATCATTTAGCTGGTTAGAAAGCTGATAGAGAACTGTCTGGTCTGTAATTGGGCTTCCTGACAGAGAGTTGAGTGAAGACTCCTTATTCTGATAGGTAACATGTAACTTGAGAATAGTTTCCAGGTTCCTGAATGCCTTATGCACACTCTGAAAGCTGTTTTGACTTAAGCTCCGAATTTGGTAAACTTTTCACGACGATTTTGTATAGCTTTTGTGGGAGCTTGTTGCACATTTTGGTTGCTAGA
This sequence comes from Triatoma infestans, assembly GCA_011037195.1. Classification (NCBI taxonomy): domain Eukaryota; kingdom Metazoa; phylum Arthropoda; class Insecta; order Hemiptera; family Reduviidae; genus Triatoma; species Triatoma infestans. The sequence goes on along the minus strand of JAAEAF010014365.1, from coordinate 184,357 downwards.
TGTTTGTAAGATAGTAGCCCATCGTCTGTTCTATACAAGTGGGCATATCGGAGCGGATAATTAATTTTCTTGAAACATCGAATTCTAGAAATTCAAGTAATGAAATTTTCATCGGCAAAAAGGAGGTCAATGGCAGCTTTAGGAGAAGCTTAACATTCACAACGCTCCCACAATCAAATTTCCCAGAATAGTATTCTGAGTGAAAACTGTAGGTTATATCGAGCTGCATTTACTGTGTAAAATTTAAAGAAAATCGTTGAATTCCTTTGCGAAAAACTAAACAAAAAACTGCTGTGGAACGGAACAATCACACAACTTTCTCTTACCACAGTAACACAGTGACACAATTGATTAATTTTCATTCAACTTGGACATTGCCCTAACACAGTAGAGATGTAGGGGTACGAGTTGGTTAGCATTCTTGTCAGATAGTTATTTGAACAATGTAGTTACAGTATAGTCCACAAGGCAGCGCCAATAACATTCAACAAACCCAAAAAAAAACCTAAAATAAACTTTTCCGGAAAAATGTTTCAAATGAAAGTGATAGGCATTTATGTATGCCGTTAGAATAGGCATTTATGTATGCTGTTAGAATAGGCATTTATGTATGCCGTTAGAATAGGCATTTATGTATGCCGTTGGAATAGGCATTTATGTATGCCGTTAGAATAGGCATTTATGTATGCCGTTAGAATAGGCATTTATGTATGCCGTTAGAATAGGCATTTATGTATGCCGTTGGAATAGGCATTTATGTATGCTGTTAGAATAGGCATTTATGTATGCTGTTAGAATAGGCATTTATGTATGCAGTTAGAATAGGCATTTATGTACGCAGTTAGAATAGGCATTTATGTTTAATTTATGTTTAGTTATAATTCCAAGTTAAAGAAAATCGTTGGTGCCCTTTTCCAGAAAGTTCCAAAAATATCCGCAAACTATTCTGTAAAGCCGCACTTCCCGTTAACCTATTTCCTTCCATTTGGTATTCTACCAATACTTCTTGTATAAATTAATTAGATGGTAAAACCGTAACATTGTACTGAGGTGGTACGGTACATTAGATGAGAGGAAAGCGCACCGTCACCACTATTCCTGAAGCTTCACAAAACCACTATCTCTAATTTCAAATAAAAATGTTAGGCATTTATGTTGTAGATAGTATACGAAGTTTGAAGAAAATCATTGGAGCTGTTTTCAAGAAAATCGCGAAAAACTGAAAAAAAAAAACATCAGTAATAGTCACACTCCGGGTTGATGGATTTTTGCCCGAAACCTTGGTGACAGATGCTGTGGTAGTACTAAACGGAATACCAGGTTTGAGCATCCTGCGATTTTTCGTTTTTGCGATGTCTTGTACACACACACACACACACACACACACACACACGCATACATAGCATTCGCTGAAAGCACTTTGTTTTTCCTGTATTTCCTGTAAAAACTCAATTTGAAACGATCGCAATGCTACCTCATACAGAGTAAGAGAAAGCAACCACTGTCACATCCTGATGATAGAATTTAACTGAAACCTATGTGGGATCTATAGTGGTATCTAAATGGAATACAAGTTTGAATTCACTGCAATTTTTCCTTTTGGAGGTTTTTTGTCTACAAAAACACTTGATGTGTTTTTGCAATCACTAAGAACATTTTTACTTTCTCTTACTCCTGATGCACGATGTATTGCGTCATGTCAAATTTTCGAAATGAGTTTTCACCGGAAATACATGTTTCGGGGTCCCCTGAGTAAGGAAAAATGTTTGTAGCGAATGTGTGTGTGCGTGTTTAAAGTATATAAAAAATTTATATAATACTTTCAATAAGGAACACTTCTGTGCTTAGAATAGTATTAAGAATAACAATACATACCAAAAATATTAACATCTAATTTTTTTATTTATTTACTCATTATAATTTATAAATGTTTTAAAAACAATATAGCCGCAATCAGTTATAGTCTGTGTACTACAGTTTATATAAGAATAGTTTATTCGGACGAGTGAGGCTCTAAGCTGTCTACCGTTTGTTCTTGTTCATTATTAAGCGGACAAATTGCCGTTCGAAGGATATTAAATTTTGGAATGTAAGCGCTATTTTCTCGTGACCAGATAATATCTGAGTTGTCTAGAACTTTGGCATAAAATCACGGATATTTAGCTAGTCCTTTCCCCCTTTGCAGAGGGAAAAACTATCTGGTTAGCTTGCCCTTGGTAGATGTTTTCCGAAGCTGCCTCAAGTCTTGAGGAGAACGATCCTTATAGTTAACATGTAAATCAGAAAGGGGATATCTACAATATGTTTCCTCAAGTTCAAAATTCATTGCTGCCTTCTTTACCAGAAAATCGGCTTTCTCGTTTCCAGTTTTCTCTAAATGTGATTTTTGTCTTGCCAAGTCGAATTACAGCTTTAGGTGATTTAGCAATTCTCTTATCTTCAATGGCAAATAGATTTGATTCTTCCGACTATTTAGAATGTCTAGAGAATCATGGTTATCTGAAAGAATTAGAATCCCTGGACTATGTCTGGTTTCAAGATCTGCCAGCCAATTAAACGCCTTCAGTATTTTTAATAGTTCCGCTTGATTATTCGAGCACAGTGGGCTCATTCTAATTCTGCTTCGGCCATTATTCGTCCATCAGATTACACTACAAGAGCACACTCGACTTCATTAAGCATACGGCTACCATCCGTGTAAATGTACAAATCTGCCGACAGTAAAGCCTCAGTACATGCTTCAATGATATTCACCTGATTACTAGTTGTGGGATATAGCCAATTTTTAATAGGGACAGGTAGTCCAATTTTTTTTATTAATCCATCAATTTCCATATAGATCCATGTAATGTACTGCATGTAATATACTAAGAGCACTTCAATTCAGCAGTACCTAAAAAACAAAATCTGTAAACATTAAATAATTATTAGCTGATAAATATTATGGCCCAATATTATTTTGGTATCAGGTTAAAAGTCAGCAAAATAATTTTTTTTAGATCAAGGCTAAAGATGAAACGCTGGAAGGTCTAAAAGGTCATCACTGATTAGGGGGCTAACGGATGCAGATTGAATCCCAGGATCCAGCTTGTTAGGATCCCAAAACGATGAAGATAGATTCTAGTTCTGCCGTGTCCTGAAGTATCTCCGTTAGTTTAAAATGCACTCTCTGCTTAAAACAGGGCGTTGTTGTATTTAATGGAGAACTCTCCGCTGAAGTAGAAAATTCCCTTGTTGGTTTCTGAGTTCGTTGGTCAGCTTTACATATACATTCACTGACAACATTTTTTCATGTTCAGGGGACCCCAAAACATTTATTTCCGGTGCAAACTCATTTCGAAAATCTGGCACGATCTACTAGGAGTAAGAGAATTTAATCCTTTAATCCCTTCTCTCACTCACTCTCTTCCAAAGAATGGTGACTATTCTAGTACTTTTTGATTTCTTAAAAGCCTTTGAATCGGTCTATCATCCCCTTCTACTTCATAAATTAAAATTATTAAATTTTTCGGATTCTGTTTATTCATAGTTTCATTCGTATTTTTGCAATGGAAGGCAGTTAGTGATTGGTAGCAATGAGGAAAGAAGAAGGTGGGAGTCAATTAATTCTGGAGTACCACAGGGTTATTCTCTTTTATTCTGTTTATACATTATTGATCTTCCTAGTGTAATAAAACATTGTAAACATAAGCTTTATGCGGACAATTTACAAATATATTTACACTGTTTGTTTGCCCTCTGAATTGGAATCTGGTATTGTCAGAGTTAAGTCCGATGTAAATTCTATCCTTAATTGGACAAAGTCTAATTTTATTTCATTTAATATTTCTAAAACCAATGCAATGATTATTGGGAGTAATTGATATATAAGTGGAATTAATTTATACTTAATCGCCAAAATTAATGTGAATAATGTAATTATATCTTATGTTGTGACTGCAAAATGTTTGGGATAGACAATTTCTAATACCTTGTCTCGGAATGGCCATGTTAGCAATATTTGCACAAGTATTCATAAATCCTTGTGTCAATTGAAACCCCATTTTCCTTATTTTGATTACTGTTGCCTAGCTATGCTGATCTAACCTCGGAACTGAATTTAAAATTACAAAGATCTTAACTCCTGCATCCGGTGTATATTAAATATTATCACACATTATCACAGTTTAAACTGGCTTAATGTTGAGTACCGCAGAACGTATTTAACTGGCAGTTTTATGTATCAATTGTTCAAATTACAAAACACCAAAATATCTGGTGGATATGTTTTCAGTAAAAGCTGCACTAGACTTACGAACTACAAGGACTGTGGACTCTAGAGTTTACATACAACCTTACAGCACTGCTACTTATCAATAATTCTTTCAACGTTACTGCTAGTAGACTATGGAACCACTTACCTACTAACATGACAAGTAAGAAACCACTTTTTAGTTTTAAATTTTATTTTTATAATTATTTATTCTTAAAGTTTAGAGGACATTAAGTTTTTACAAATTGTTATTATTATTTCTATTATCTTCATTATTAGTAGTCATTTTAATTTTAAACCTGTATATAGCTATGGTAAACACTTTTATTGTTATATTAATGTAGATAACTAGTGGAAATTTATTTTATTTTGTTCTCACAGTTCAGAGAGTGATTATTGTATTTATTAAAAGATATAAACTTCTTTTCTTTGCTCTTAAGGAACATAGGTCCCAGGGCATAATAAACTTATCTTTCTTTCTTGTTACTCTTCTCCCTGTAAAAAATCTCGTACCAAACCCATTCCTAAATTAAAAATCCCTCCTCACTAAGTGACTACTGCCCAATTTCTATCCTCTGTTCTCCCTCTAAACCTTTGGAAAGAATAGAGTTTTTTGTTCAAGTATCACACTACTTAAGTCACAATAATTTACACGACCCGTTTCAGTCAGGTTATCCAAAGGGATTCAACACGCAGAGCGCATTGCTCAAGGTAACTGATGATATTCGTAAAGCTCTTGAAATAGAATGCTAACAATTCTGGTTTTGTTCGACTTTAGTAAGGCATTTGATTGTGTTAATCCCAGTTTATTATTGGGAAATTTGAAAGTTATTGGTTTTTCTATGAGCGCATTGAAATGGTTTCGTTCTTATTTTGAAAATAGAGAACAGCAAGTTATCGTGGATAATATGGCTTCTTGCTCGCAGAAGGTTAGTGCTGGAGTTCCGCAAGAATCAGTACTGCGTCCCTTACTTTTCTCTATTTATATCAGTAGCATCAGTCAAGTGATGAATTTCTACAATCATCTGATATATGCTGATGATTTGCAGATCTATTACCATTGTGTTCCTGCTTCATTAGATGAAAGCATTCGTAAAGTTCAGATCGATGTTTCTTCGATATCTTCTTGGGTCGATAGTAATTGTCTTGAGTTAAATATTTCAAAAACTAAGGCATTGATTGTGGGGAACCTCGAAATTCATTGACAGAATCCATTTTGACAATTTACCTCATCTTGTAATAAATGGTGTCTCTATTCCTTATGTTAGTTCAGCAAATAATTTAGGTGTAATTCTTAACAATACAATATCTGGACTAATCACGCACAACAGACTTCCAATAGAATTTATAAAACTATTTATTAATTAAAATATAAATATAAATAAATAGTAATAAATAAAATATAAATAGGTATGTTCGAAAGATGCTCATTTCCACGCTAGTTTCCTCATTTAGATTATTGCTGTTTAGTTTATAATGACCTACTAGTGAATTTCAAAAAGCCCTCAATTCATGTGTTAGATTTATTTTTAAGCTTAGGAAAGATGAACATAACCCAGCTTCACCAGGTGTTTCTAAGTCGGCAATGCCCCATAAGAGAAACCCGTAAAAACGCGGAGCTTGTTCTTACTCAGGCCAATGCAGGCCTCTGATCTCTGTTGGTGATAATTTCCCAGGCAGATCTTGGCCTGTCGCAAACTGGGGAGGGAGTACCAGAGTTGAGATCTCCTCGCCTCCTCCTCCTTCCTAAGTTCCTCCGACAGAAATTGGTAGCTACCCCACAAAAAGGTTCCGGCCCTAAAAGCGGGGACGTAGCACCTATCTTGGCCAGGGCGTCGGCCATCTCATTCCCTTCAATTCCAACATGCCCCGGCACCCACCAAGGGTAACTTTATTCCTCCTGCCTAGGTTATTAAGTTTAATAATAATAATAATTGTTTATTTGCACACAAATAAGTAAATTAATACATAATCTTCCACAATAAACGAATTGGCATGGTTAACAACCGTCTGCCAGAGTCTCGTTTGAATAGAAACAATAACTGAATAAACAATAAATTGAAATAATAGTAAGTGATAAAATAAATTAGAAATTGATAGAGTAAATAATCATATTTTGACAATTATATAAATTTGGAAAATATATACATGAGAAAAAGAATGAGAAAAAAAAGGAGAGAAAAAGAAACAAAGTGCCTTAGTGTATATATCTAGTTAAATCAATAATAATGATGATAATAAAATAGACAGGAATGCGGATTAATAATTAAATTCTCTAACTAAAAAAGTTCTATAGCGTCCTGCATATTTAATAAAATTTGTCAGAGCACTCCAATCGCAACCATTTAGTAAACATAAAACTTCTTCCTTGTTCAATACGTGTTTTTTAAAATATCTGACTCTAAATTCATTCAAAATCGGACATTCAGCCAAAAAGTGGAGGGTACTTTCCACACTTTTGAGATTACACAGAGAACATAAATAATTGATTCCGGCAATCCAGGGTTTATAATTCAAATTTAGGCCTTCCGTACGAACCTTAAATATTGTTTGCTTAGAAAAATGATCTAAATCTGACTCCATGAAAGTAACATCATAGCTAAGACTTTTATAAAGTTCGTGATAATTAGCGTTTCTAGCAAGAAACTCGAATTCTGCCCTGACCAATGCTTTAATTTTATCAATTATTATGGTAGCAGTTTGACGTATCCAATTATCACTAAATGTCTGGTCCAATTCTGTGTCATATAACTTGGACAAGTGTAACCACTCTTCGAACCAGTAACATTTTTTTTTTGACAACCTCTTTAGCTACAATGTGCGTTAACCTACTATCTGCATGTTCAGACAAAACTCTAAGAATGTAGGCGAAGTGAGATTTAAGAGTGAAAGTAAACAGTGTAGACATCCCAGTTTCTGAATAAACCGCATAATTTGGGGTATTTAGTGGTAGACAAAACATTTTTTTAATAAAGAACTTTAGCAATTTCTCCAGATCTTCATAGACAACAAAACCCTGACTTCCGTAACAGGCAATAGAACGTAAAACGGCTTCGAAGATTCTATACTTAACTGAGAGATCAATGGAATGGTTTAAAATAAAATTAGTCCAGACACTTCCTATACATCGTTTGCCCATAGCCAATTTATCTTTCATATGCATTTTAAAATTCAAGTTCGGGGTTAAGTATACGCCTAAGTACTTGTAATGTTTAACCACTTCAATTGGTTCCCCACCATATACCCATCTCTCACTCGCCCCCACTCTTCCACCTTTCCTGAAAATCATAATTTTTGATTTGGTAAGATTTACTTTCAAATTCCACGTTTCGACATAAATATTTAATTTATTGATCATTTCTTGTAGCAAGTTAGGCTGATCAGACAACAGGACAATATCATCAGCATACAGGAGGACGTTTACCGCACCGCCTATTTCCAGTCCCCCTCCCACACTCGCCGGAAGATCATGGAGAAACAATGAAAAAAGAAGCGGACTTAACGCACACCCCTGCTTACCTCCCGTCGTAGCTATAAATTCATCCGTCATTCCCTCATTACACCAAACCCTTGTTTTAGTACAAGTATATAGACTTTTTATTGCTTTTAAGTATTTCGTACAGAGACCCAAGTTACTTAATTTATATATCAGTGCACCCCTATCAATACTATCAAATGCTGATTGAAAATCAACAAAAAAACAGTATATTTTTGTTTTGGGTTCAAGCCATTTAAGATGAATTATACAGGTCAGTGAGAAGAGATGGTCAATAGTTGAATGATGTTTTCTAAAACCTGCCTGATGGTAACCCTCCCAGACGTTCCGTTTATCAGCCCACTCCACTAGTCTGTTTAACAGAAGTGAAGCATAAAGCTTCGATATGCAATTCATAAAAGTGATTCCTCTATAATTACTGGGTGTACTCGGGTCGCCCTTTTTGAACAAAGGAAACACAACAGAATTTAAAAAACTTTTTGTAACCACGCCTGAATCATACAAATAATTGTAAAGATTTAAGAGGCAGTGCTGAAAGTTTGTTGACGAATTTTTGTAAAATTCAAACGGGACCCTGTCGAGTCCTGGGGCCTTATTATCCTTCGTACTATTTATTACAGATAATAATTCCTGCATTGTGAAAGAGCGGTCCAATTCAACATCTACAATATAGGGTTCGGCCCAGTGAGCAGGCTCAGCATTTACAATAGGGTTGAACAAATTTCTAAAGTAATCCATCCACTCCATCGGACTAATTGTTGCATTACAAATGAAATTCTTATTTTTACACTTATTTACCAGCTTCCAAAACATTTTACCATCATTACATGATTTAAATTGTTCACCTATAAATTTATAAAATTCAATTTTCTTTTTCTCACACAAAGCCTTATACCTCCTATTCACTTTTAGATATTTATCTTTGACAATATTAGAGTTAGTCTTACGAAACAAATTCAGCAACCTGAAAGATAATTTCCTTATATTATAACATTCGTTATCAAACCATTTATTAAATATACCTTTCTTTGCAGCTCGACACATTAACCAGTTTTTATTTTGAGCGCATTCTCGTATACACCTATTTAACTCATTTACAGCTTGATCAGGGTCGGATATATTGATAATACAAGTAGAGACCGCTTTGTCCAACTTTTCTTTGAACATTTTTTGGTCAGTTTTAGTCCAAGTTAATTTGGGGAGGAGAGGCAGTAATTCTGAGTCATTTTTAATGTTAGTGTCAAAAAGGCCAAGCACAATGGGCATATGGTCAGAAAACAGTTGCTGTTCCAGGAAAAGTTATTAATAAAAGGCAGTAAATTTGGGCTGACGCAACAATACGGAACACCCTCTACTACTGATGTACGTGTACTCCCCAGATATATCCCCAGGGGTTCTACCGTTTAAAATTACCAGATTATTATCCTCACAGAACTCTAGAAACAGTCTCTCTTTAGATTCCACTTTTTCATCTTTCCAGTTTCTTGCTATTTCGCACACCGATGTAGAATAATAGGAATCATTATAAAATATTTCCTCAGAAATATATTGTAAATTAGAAATTCTAATATTACAGTCTCCAATTAATACATAAGATAAAAAGTTATTTTCGTTCAATAATGACTTAATATTAAAATCTCGTTCCCAGTTATTACAGTTAATATACACAGGAATAATATGAACATACTGGCCATTTAATTTTAATTCAAATACATTTATATCAACAAAACTTAATACTTTAATACAATATTTTTCATAAATGCTATTTTTAAAACCAAAAATTAAACCTCCACAGGCTCTACCAAAATTAAATTCTTTTCTAGCTGGAACCCAATGAATTGTATAAGTATTAAAATATTTTGAAAAATTATACTGATCTTTATTGCTTTTTAAAACATGCGTCTCTGACAAAACAAATATATCAAAACTTAGAATATAACTAAAAAAATCCGTATCACTTCTTTTACTATTCAACCCATTTATATAAAAGTACAAAATCTTAATTCCTAGACGTTTACCTAGTGAAGTGTTTTTCAGTGGTCAACTTCTGGCAAACAGGCAAATTTCAAATACTTGATTGAGATGTTGTTGGGATACTCTCCCTAGGAGGAATGACAGGGTCGCTGGCATGCCTCAGCCGCTCATTTGAAATCCATTCAGACAGATTAACTCCGGAAATTTCATTCAGCTTCTTAACGCCATCTTCATTATTATAAATTAGACCTCTAGAAAAGTCCCATTCAAAATAATGGCCTTCCACGAAAAGCCGGTCTGTTTTTATGGAAATTTTCACTTGTGGATTAAGGCGCTTGATCTCCTTCATTATCAGAATAATTTGCCTTCTTCTTTTCCTCGTTCCGTATGAATAGTCTCTATGAATAACGAACGAAGTACCTTTTAAACTGCTTGCCTTCTTCATAATGTCCACCGCCATCTGAAAATTGGAAAACGTGGCCACTTGTACTTGGTTATTTCCATTTTTCCTTGCCAAGAAAAATGCATCAGTTATGTGCAAGTTTCCCCGTCTATACCTAAAACCTCAGTGCAAAAATCTTTTATATTATCCGACAGGCTTAAATCTTTAATACACTCCAAACCTCGAAAAACAATATTATTTCTTTTCAGTCTATTCTCAATAATTTCAATTTGCCTTTCGCTTTCAGAATCCCTTTTTTTTAGACTTTCAATTTCCATCTTTAATATTTTATTTTCCTCAGATAGGGCAGAAATATGCTTCTCAATATCCGCTTTGGTGGCAAAATTCTTTGATTCCAGGAGCTTACTGAAACAGACCATTAGCTGGTCCACCGTCTTTTGCTGAGTTCTTGTTCACTGATAGTAGAAGTCATCCCTTCCTCTTGATTCAATATCTGTTTTCTGGAGAACTTCTGGTTCTTATTAAAGTTCTATCCGATTTATCAGACTCTTTAAAACCGGAACAGTTTTTTAAACTATTAGGCATTTATTTAATTCAATCTATATTACTGCAAATTGTTCGAGGAAAGATTAACATAAAACAAATGAAAATAAATAACCAAAATATAAAAAATTAAATAAATAATAGCAGTAATTAAATGTCCAAGATGTAAACAAAACTTGAAATAAACATAGCAGAGTGTAAGAGCCGCCTGAGCGATATAAACAGACTATATGTATAGTACTGCCGACCACAACAAATCAAAGGTATATTAGTCTTTTGGTTCCTAAACAAGAATGAGCGCTGTTTATGTATAACGCTCTATATATTTATTTACTAATTTACTTCCTTTACTACCAATCATATGAGGAATATACAATTTCGTCACAGGTGACGTAGGTATTCCCCACTTCTTGACCCACAAGAAATTCTCTCAGTACAGACAAAATCAAACTGTAGAATTGTTATATTACCTTCTTTCAATAATATCTTAAAAACGGTTCGATAGATTTTTTTGTAATTTTTCACTAATAATTCCTTCACTTTCTTCTAACTGTCTGCCAAATTTTGTTACAAACACACACTTTGAAACCACTAAATTAGCACATTCAAAGAGACACGATCTTCACTCTAGCACAGCTCAAACGAGACCTCTTATTAAGTTTACCTAGGCATTCCTAGACCATTTTAGAGCTGATAACTGATGCAGTCAATGCTCTAATGGCTGCTTGACTAACGGAGAGGATTACAATCTCCTGATTCCTACATCCCCTTTCGAGGTTAAATTGAACGCATCTTCCAATAGCGAATATCTCCGCCTGGAAGATGCTGGGAAACTTACCCATGGGTTCCGAGTGTTTGAGCCTTGGACCACCACCCTCGCCCCAGACCCCTCGAGGGTCTTAGAATTCCATCAGTGTGCATTTATGGCATGTTCCTTAATGCCCAACAGAGCGGATCGTTCGCTCCACCCACTTTTGGTGCTAGCTTCAAAGAAGAAGCTGTATTTATTATTCGTGCCATTCTAGGGAGGTGCCAGGTAAGGGGCCCAAAGGTAAAGATAACCTCTCCCTTTCCCCTCTCCCCACTCCTTACACCACCCCTCGAGATCCTGAGAAGGCTCCTTCGCCGCCCTTCCCACCAGCAGGTGCAGAGGTGACAGATTGAGGATACCCTCAATCCTGGCGGTGGGGCAAGTCCGCATAGCACCCGTCATGCATAAGTATGCGAACCGCCGTATCTTGTCAAGAGTCCTCTTGACTGATGCTGCCTTGGTCTTCCCAAATCATGCCACTGCGCCGTAGGTGATGACCGGTCTCACCATCATGGTGTACATCCACCGTAGGACACTCGGGAGGCATCCCCAGGACTTGCCCGCCATCCTCCAACATATCATGAGAGCGCCAGTGGTCTTACTAACAATTGATTCAATATGTTTCTTCCATAGGAGTTTACTATCGAAAGTTACCCCTAGGTACTTAACCTTCTTTTTCCACCCCCATTCTTCTCCGCTAGCCGTATACTTTTCAGACGTGGACGTGTTCTTTTCCTAGTGAAGGGTATGACAGTGGTTTTCGTTGAATTAATCTTCAACCCCACTGAACCACACCACCTCTAATATCTAACCCCCTCTGTATTACGTCACAGAGGTTTTCTTCAAACTACCCTCTAGCATTTATGGTGACGTCATCGGCATATCCCTGACAGGAAATGCCGAGGTCCGTCAACTTGCAGAGGAGCTCATCCACTACCAGGCTCCACATTAGGGGTGACAAGACCCCCGCTTGCGGACAGCCACGAGTAGTGCTGGAGATGATGGTCCATGAGGCCACCAATGTCTCTACCGTTCTTGTGGACAGCATCTCCTTCATCCACCGGCCGTCGTGCTGTCCACTCCCCTTCTAATTAGGGCACTACCAACCGCCTCGTGAGAGGTGTTGTCGAACGCGCCTTTTATATCCAAAAAGGCACTGTTTGAGCAAATGATAGTTTTAGCGCCAATGTGTAATTAGGCGGTCAGGTATATAACGTTCATATAGTAGGTAGGCAATATAACCTGTGAGCAGTTAGTAAGTCAGCATTGTTAGTGTGCACTTATAGCCAAGAAAAAGCATGTGTTGTAAGCTTGAAATAAACATTTGTATAAAGTAATTAAGCTTGTGGTTTCTTTATCTCCTTTACCAGTAAAAAGGGGCTAAGTCTAAACATAAAAGTGGTCCTCCAAACCGGGTATTAAGCGTAGTGTATGATAGTAACATTAGTTATTGTTGACATCAAATTATTGATAGTTTGAGTGATTTCAAAATTCAGAAGAAATTGTATATTTTAATCAAGAAACAAAAAAGAAAAACACAACAACGCTCACACGCTGGCATCGCATCACACAAATGTTTCAACATTTTTGGGCAAGACGGGCCAAAGAATATTTGTCTAGTTTGCAAACACGATCCAAGTGGGTGAAGAAGGATGCAATCTACAAGTTGGACAGCTAGTTTTATTAAAAGAGGAGCAGTTCCCACCGTTAAAATGGCCTTTGGGCCGAATCACGGCCGTCCATCAAGGTTCAGATGGACTAGTGAGAGTTGTGACCATCAAGACAGTAGCTGGTACCTTCAAGAGGCCTGTATGCAAGATGTGTCCGTTGCCTAACCGTAGCAGTGGACAGTAGCGACATAGTAGCAGAGAATCCAATCAGCAGTAGCATGGGTTAAGGGAACTTATTTGTTGACTTTATATAACGTTAGAGTTTAAGCAGCTTTATTTTGTTAAAGTTACTTATTCTTTTTTTTGTTTTGTTACTTGTGTCAATGTCAGAATATGATAATTAAGTTAGTTGAATACCTATGGACGTAGGGTATTCAAGGGGGGCGGCATGTTTAAGCAAATGATAGTTTTAGCGCCAATGTGTAATTAGGCGGTCAGGAATATAACGTTCATATAGTAGGTAGGCAATATAACCTGTGAGCAGTTAGTAAGTCAGCATTGTTAGTGTGCACTTATAGCCAAGAAAAAGCATGTGTTGTAAGCTCAAAATAAACATTTGTATAAAGTAATTAAGCTTGTGGTTTCTTTATCTCCTTTACCAGTAAAAAGGGACTAAGTCTAAACAGGCACAAATAGCCGTTTCCTTATCGTCTAGAGTCCTCTGGATTACATCTGTCAGCTGGTACAGGGCAGTATCCGTCGATGCTGACGTGGGTGCAAAGGACCCTCTCAAGAACTTCTGTTCTAATGTAATTGTCCACGGCCTTCTCCATTGTCTTTAAAAGAAAAGACGTGAGGCAGATTAGCCTGAAGGACTTGGGCACGGTGGCGTCCCTTTTCCGCACCTTGGGGATGAAAACCACCCTAGCCCTCTCCTCCAAGGCCTCGCTATATGTCCTCACAGAATTTCCTATAACTGTTTCTTTTAGCCTTTCTAATCTCCTTGTTGTAGACAGTAAGCGCCTGCGTGTAGCCCCGCCAGTCTCCAGTGCGCTTCGCCCTATTAAAGAGCTTGCGCACTTTGGATCATAAATTGGACAGATCCCTGCTCCACCAAGGGGCGTCCCTACAGCAAAGGAGTCTTCTGACGGGGGAGCTGTCTTCAAAGGCGCCTACAACAGCCCCATTCAGCTCCACTACCCTATGCTCCAGCTCCATACGACACTGCGGCGCCCTCGCAGTGTTAATACGATTTAGAGCGCAACCCAAATTGTTAACGAATTCTTCCCAATTTGTACGTCTGGGGTTACTCCGCTCCACTTCCCCATCACCGAGCCCCTCCAGATTGAATGTAATAATTCGATGACCTGAAAGGGAAGGCTCGTCCGAGACTTCCCAGCTCCCAACAAACTGCCCGATGCTAGGACTGCCGAAAGTAATATCTAAAATCTCCTCCCTAGGTAGGTGACGCCCCAACATTAAAAATGTCCAGGTTATATTGGAGGATAAACTCTAAAAGGTACTCACCTCTTCTGTTATCTCTTCTACTTCCCCACACTCTGTTGTGGGTATTCGCATCGCATCCAATGAGGACAGGCAGCTTCCACTCCCGGCAGTATTCCGCCAACCTCTGCACCTCCGCTGGCGGTACATCCCTGTCCTCAGCAAAGTAACCGGATGCTATCACAACGGCGCGGTTGTTGCCTCCTTGATTCAAGTGGGCCAAGATGGGCATCAAATTCCGCGTCGTAAATTCTGAAAAGCAAGTGTAATTAATATTATTTCTGATCTGGATGCAGGCCCTAGGATTTTCACTTTTAGCATCCTACTACCTTGCTATACTTACCTGGCAGCCCGCAGATCTGCCCTCTGACTGTCCACGGCTCCTGAATCAGCACCAGGCCAAGTAGCCGTTTGGCGAACAACCTCGCAATGGTGGCCGATGCCCCCTTTGCATGGTGCAAGTTCACCTGGGCTATCCCGATGCTCAGTCCCAAGGGGTTCCTACTCATGGGAGGGTGGGGCACCCCCTCCTCCCCCAGGAGCTTCTCCTCTTCTTCAACAGGGGGCTTGCCCGGAGAGCTGATACATCCATTGCTCCCATATCTCCCAGGCTCTCGCGTCGCTGAATATCATACTCAAGCCCCGGGGATATATCCTCCCTCGGTGGCTCTTCCGCTGGTGTCGAGGTCAAAACATCCCCTCGCCCTCCAGCTTCTTCCAGCCTCTAATGGGGAGCTTCCCAAACCGAAATCGGATGGTGCCTCCTCCCCTCTTGACTGCCTGCAACGACTGGTCGTCGATCGCTGCAGTCACCAAGAGACCTCCATTCTCTTTTTTGCAAATGAGGAGAATTCACTTCCCCCTCGTATTCACTTCCACGTTCTGGGCATCCACTAAGGCTAAAACCTTCCTGATGCCCTTCTTCGCACTTCTTGGAAAGAAGGTAGTGACATTGTACATCTTCGGGACACCTTCTCCCAAGCACGCCATCAACTCCACTACCGTCCAAGTACTCAGGGTCGGCAACCTGCTTTGCAGCTAGTCCGCTGTTTGCTAGTCAAAACAGTCCAACCACATCATCCCCCGACGAAAATGTATGCCCTCAAATTGGAGCTTATGCTCCCACCCAAGGGCTATCTCCTCTACTATTGCATCTTCCAGTGCTGGTAACTCCTCAGCATTGAGTGCTCTCTCAAGGAAGCCCCTAGGCATTACCCCAACTCTCACCACCTGTGCCGCACCAGCATAGCTGGTGCCAGGCGGCAAAGGCTGGGTTCCCCCCCCCCAAGGAGGTCCCGGGATTCATAGCACCAGAAGGTGCCACCTTTCTTTTTTTAACATCTTTTCTTTCGGGAGGTATTATAAACCGCTCAAGCTTTCCATGAGCACGACGAGGTCTCACCCGCTGTGCCCTGTGCTTTTCAGCCTCCGCTCTCGCTTCCTGTGGGCTCATGCCTCCAGCAAGCGCGCGGAGATACCACCGAACTCCTGCACCACTGAGGGTCATCTATCGCACCCGGTTGCCCTGGGGGCGGTGGCGGTAACGTTCTCTTCCTCCCGTTCCTTTTTCTACCCGGTACCTCCTCCTTTCTTATGTAATGTCTAAGATTCTTACCACACCAGGAGGATGAGTGGGAACCACTCTACCACTTCCTGTTTGGCGATCGAAGCTCACTCCATTAGTTCTAGGCCTATTGCTTACTTCACCTCCACCAGGAGCGTATTCCTTGGATATCTGGGGTTCCATTTGTACGATCGCGGTATCCACCCGCTTGCTTACTTGTGCGTGCTCAGCTTGGCGAGGAGTATTCGTCTTGCTGGTACCAGGCATGGCCCGCATGACCGTTCCAGTGGGAGCATGCTTCTTAGTGGCTTGGGCCGCGTGTAGCGATGTGGCTGCAGCTACCGGCCTAGTGTTAATTTTGATCTTTTAATGCTTCATGGTTGTTCCCACGTTCAGCTAGGGGCACCACCTCAGATGACCAGCGGGTACACCCTTTCTGCCGGGGACTTTTATAGACGTCCAGGTCTAGATCCGCCGAGTTTAGTTTAAAAACGGGACCACCTCGAGAAGGCTGCAGTAACACTAAATGCTGAATGGGAAGTGCAGCCTGCTATTCACCCTGGGGCTCCCCACATAGAGCTGTGGAAAAACCCCTTGGCCCCTTACATGTTATATTATAGTATATTAATTTGTTTATTGTTGCATCCTTAATTTAATTTATTATTTTTTTTTGAAGTGTTCAATACAACATTAGTCTTTATTGTAATAATATTGTAAGTTGTCCTTAAGGGAATTCATTCCCAGGACATTAATAAATTTTTCTTCTTTTCTCTCTCTCACTATATATATATATATATATGTGTGTGTGTGTGTGTGTGTGTGTCTGCATGTATGTATACATGTGTCTGTATGGAGGGAAAGATATTATTCAAACGAAAAAACTTAATATGGTTGAGTACGACCATAGAATTCACTGCTAATATTTCTCAGTTTGTCGCAAGTGTCTCGAAAATGGCTCTAACGATTTTCTTCAATCAAATTATCTATCCACATATTATATATAGTCGTCATATAAAGCTTGCGATCCTAGCAACTTCGGTAATCCATTTTTTCGGAAATACATGTATTTTAGCAATTGGTCTTTATGAAAATGTGTGTGTGTGTGTGTGTGTGTGTGTGTGTGTGTATGTGTGTACAAAATAAAATCAGTTTCCAGGAGAATATTTCAAACTGATAGCCTATATATGTACAGACAGTAGAGGAAGTTCAAAATAAAATTGGGAAGCTTTCGAGAAAATTATGAAAAATTAAATTCATTTAATAAAGTGTCACTTCCGGTTGATAGTTTTTGACCAAGACTTTCCAGTGTTCTCAAGTGTAATCTAAACGAAATATGAATTCTGAGCTGCTTGCGATTTTAAAAAATGGGATTCATTTTCAGGATTTTGCGAAAACGGTTCGTAAATCATAAATATGAAATACGTATTGCACTTATTAACATCTATCGCTTTTAATAGACCACTGTGTTCTAGGCTGAGGTTCATGGCTATTCTTTGTTTATATCAGATGTTGCGGTTATGTAACACTAATTTTAAAGCACTAGCTCTTTATTTTAAACACTAGCCCTTTGTAAACCTTGACATATCCAATTTCTGTAACTCTTGGTGATGGTACATCACAGGTTAAACTGTAGTTTTTAAGAAATTCAAACAAGAAATTTTTGTAAGTACACTTTTTATATCATTTCTATATTTTACACTTACATACCACATTTTGTTTAAATTTTAATAGTTGAGATGTAGTTTATCTGTGATTTGTTCTGCAGTAGATTAGATTAGTTTCTTTGGGGGGATTGGCCCTTCAGCCTGAGCCACCGTGACCCCCGTGGGTCTATTGTGGCACCCCCTAAGTTGGTGACCCTACCCCCGTCCTGTCCTTCATCGAACTGTGGAGGCTGGGAAGGTCTCCCCTAGGGGTCAATTAGAGCACCCTCTCGAGTCCTGTCTGCCTTAATAGACCTAATAGACCCAGGAGGGGCTCCTGGCTAAGGCCTGTAGACACCAGCTTTTCTTCTCCGAAAAGGCGGTACCTCAGCCATACTAGCCCCTCGCACTGACATAGCACGTGCAGTGCTGTTTCCTCTTCTTCTGACAAAACCTACACAGGCTATCCGTGCCAGGCCCATGCGATGCATGTGCTTATTAAGTCTGCAATGGCCAGTGAGAACGCCAACTGCCATCCTTATGGCCACCCGGCCTAGTTGGAGTCATTCTGCAGATAGCCTGGGCGAGTAGCTATAAATAAACGTTTTCGCCTGCCTCTGGTTGTTCTGCAGTAACAGCAATAGTTAAAAATAAATTTCAATTTGCTATATATATATATAAATTTTATATTTTATGTTGTTTTTTTTTCTGATTTGTATTGAAACCTTTGTGTAACCCTGAAGAAGGCAATAAATTTGCAGAAACGTCGGTGAAAATTTAAAGAGTTTTTTTTTTTTAATGTCCGAACCTCAACATCTATTTTACAACATTGAATACAGCGGTCGTGACGAACATCAAAACAAAAACTAATTTTAAAAATACTTGTATCTGCTCGAACAGTCGGACTGCGTTTCAGACGCTAAATTCTTGTGCATTTTTTGCTTCAAATATGAGAAAATCATAAGTGACTGTCTATAAAGGTCTCTCACCAGAATTTGTAGCTTATGCAAATTATGCTTTAAAAGAAGGTATTTGAAGTGAGAACGATACAGATTTGAAACCAGCTGGATGATGCGAGTGTAAACGATTCCAAAACACTCGCCATAAATTTTATATTTTTTTACCAGTTTTATGTTTTCTTTAATAATTATTATCATTTATCGATTAAACGGAATATTAGAAATTTAATAAGAATTCACCCTTGTTTCAGTTGCTGCATAAAGCGGGCTATGCACCCCAGCTTTATGCAACTTTCAAAAATGGTCTTGCATATGCGTACGTGCCTGGTGAGACTGTAACTACTTGCACGGTGAGAGATGTGTCAGTATATCCACTGATTGCTGTGACAATGGCCAGAATTCATAGCATTCATTCAGATCAACCACACCATCCAATTATCTGGGAGAAAACGAAGAAATTTTTGAGCCTTGTACCCGATCAGTATTCATCAACAAAAACACAAGAAACGTGCGTTTATTCTTTAATGAATAGTTATAATATATAGTAATTGCTTTGTAGAAAATAATGGAAATTAATTAGTGTACCCTCATAAACCAAAACAGTTTCCTCCAAAACTACTGAAAGTGTGAATCCCGCTGACAGATCTGTTATGCCAAATTTTCTCCTTTTATGTATATTATATAATAGTAATCATTAAGGGTAATATAGTAATCATTAAGCTCAACCTGTTCGATAAGTTTTGAAAAAGTCGTATATTTGCGCCAAACTTAATGCACGAAACATGTTTGCGCTAATAAATAGTGCAGGAGTCTCATTGTCTGAAATTCGATTGTCTTAACCCAGTTGACGAATGTCGATTGAATATCAATGATTGTTATGATAGTGCCACAGCAAGTTGTAATTGTTGTGAAATTAAGTATTCAGATTTCTTATCTGCTTTTGATAAATCAACCTATTTTTCTTCATATTCGAAATTTCGGCCTAACATTAAATTCTTATCATTATTATACAGATGATAGAATGGTATAATATATTGAAATTGACACTTTAGAGGAAAACCTAACATGACCCTTCCCCAAACCCCTTAAATGAATTTTCCCGGAAAATTGTTCAAATAAAAGTATAGCTCATTTTTTGATTAGTAGATATGTGAGTTTGGAAAATCGCAAAAACTACAAAAATCGATTCAGTAAAGTGGTAATTGCGGTCGAGAACCATTTTGCCCAAAACCTTATGTTGCGTATCCTGGAAGCATTTAATCAAATACCAATTTTAGCTTTCTGCGATTATCTATTTTTCAGTAATGTCGATCACACATAGACAGACACAGACCAATTTCTAAAAACCACTTTTTCCTACTGGGGTGGGGTGGGGGGTCTTCAGCGCATGAATCTCCATGAAAACCCAATTTCGGAAATGACACGATCGCAATACTGCCTTATTACAGCAATAACACTAAATACAAATAAAATCCACCAAATTGGCAGCGCAAAATTTTTGCTTCTGTCGCCCACTTAACCGTCATCTATGTTGCTTTCGCCCAGTTGCCGCATGCCCACTCGGACTTGATAGTTATGCAACACTGTCAAGTTACTCACCTTGCTGTACTTTTCAGCTTGCTTTAGGTGTTATGTTTAAGTTGAGGTTCGGTCAAGAAAATAAGTTTTTTATATTATTTTTTAAAAAATATATCTTTATTACAAATAGCCAACGTTTCGGTAGAACATTAGTGGTAGATAAGAAAACACGCCACTGCAACTATCCTCAACACGATAGGAGGAAGAATTGCGGTTGCGTCAAATTTTGATTGAGAATTTTATGCACAAAAAATGTTCCTACCGCATGTGAACTACTTTTTTTTTTTTAATTTGATCGCAGGAATTATCAGGGGATCGGACTTGAAGGTTTCGTCATAATCTCTGAACCAGAATTGCCACTTTACTAATTTTTTTTTTTTTCAGTTTTTCTCAATTTTCTCGAAAACAACTCCAGCGTTCTACAATTAGGTATAAATAAAGGCAACTAACATTACACATGCAACCCAGTAGTCTTCGGATTAAGACCGCTGATTTGATATGAACTGAATTTCACTTAGTCTTTATCAGAATGATTACTCGTTTAATGAGTTACTGACCGGTACTGATAAGACACAGTGGAGTTTGAAGTGGTAGTGGGGCCGACCCAGCCTCCCTCTCTGTCTCATATGTGAATGAGAGGGCAGATCTTAATTTCTCTCCTGTCTCCGATCTGTAGCTACATCATGGCGACGTTGCCTCAGTTGCCACCATAGCCTTGTTTTTTACAAGAAATCCATTATTTTTCCCAATCAAGCTTTCTCTAAACGAAAAGGTATATTACAGACTACCTTTTCAGTTCAATGAGCAGTTCCACCAATATTTTTACTCATGTAGTTCCATTGAACACACTGTTTAGAATTCAGAAAATGTCTGTTAACTAAGAGTAGTTTTTAGCAAATAAGCTTTTGGTTTTGGGATTTTCTCGCCAACAGCTTCTACAGTTTTCCTTAAACTTGAATGGAACTACACACATATCGGAAGCTACCGATTGTATTGGAAACATTTTTTCAGACAAATTGAATTTAGAGGTGTGTGAGAGTGAGACGTAGGCTTAACTCTAAACTAAGTTTGGTTGGGATTGATGGGAAAGCCGCCTAGTAATTAAGGTTGGATGTAGTCACACTCAATTGACTGTAGTTCTCAGAACCAAAGTAAAATGATGTGTTCCCACCTATAGCTGTGTGTAATAATAAAAAAAATCTGGTGTGAAACACTCACACAACTTTCTTTTACTCCTGTTCTCAAAATTATAATTGACAAATTTTATAGTTTGTGTACCAAATTTAACGAAATTCGTCGAAAACTGAAAAACATATTCAGTAAAAGCGCACTTCAGGTTCAATAAATTTCTTTAAACTCGGAATGTTGGCCCTCTATTTATTTCTAATTAATTTTGTTTGGATGATAGAATTGTTTAATCAACTGTGATAGCACTTCAGAGAAAAACATAATCCCACCCCTCCCCTAAAAGTGCCCTTAAATGAATTTTCCCAGAGAAATGTTTTAAATAAAAGTTGTAGATCTTTTGCATGTTTAGTTTATATAAGAAGTTTCAAGAAAATCGACGAAGTCATTTTTGAGAAAATTGCGAAAAAGTGAAGAAATCATTTAGAAAAGTGTTAAAATAAACGCACTTCCGGTTGTCCGATTTTTTCAAACTCGGAATTTCAACAACATATTTAATTCTAATTAACATTATTTAGATGACAGAATTGTCTAATAAACTGAAATAGCACTTTAGATGAAAACCTAACCCCACCCTCCCCCAAAAGTGCCCTTAAATGCGTTTTCCCGGAGAAATGTTTCAAATAAAAGTTGTAGCTCTTTGTATGTGTGGTTGATGTTTCAAGCTTAAAGAAAATCATCGGAGCCATTTTTGAGAAAATCGCAAAAAAGTAAAACTTCCAACTAGTAAAGTGGTACTTCCGGTTGAGGAATTTTCACAGATAACGTACTGTCAGATCCCATGGTGATACCCATGGAATATCAAGTTTCAACTTTCTGCGGTTTTTCGTTTTTGAGCTATGCTGTTCACATACATACATACACACACACCCTCACACAGACCATTTGCTAAAACCACTTTTTTGGACTCAGGGGACCTCAAAACGGATATTTCCGGTGAAAACTCGATATCGAAAATTTGACACGATTACAATACTTCCTCTTACTAGGAGTGAGAGAAAGTAAAAAACAAATAGTTAGAAAAATTCCATGGTTTGAAGAAAATTCGTCGGTTACAATAATCATAATTGCATTATAAGAAAGTCGTAGGAGTGTTTTACACCAGATTTCTCCTGAATATTGATGTGACAGGTAGTGGCGACTGTAACATTAGATCTGTTCTCAATCTTGCACAGGAATACTGTAAGTAGTTGGCAGAGCTTAATTTTCACTCCTTTCCCCGAGCATCCTTTCCAGCTGCCTGCTTTCTTGCCAACGGTATAGCATTTTTTTGTTTGAATCCATCACAACGACTCATTGCATTAAAACAACTTGGAATATACTAAATGCATAGCTTAGAACAGCCCAACATAACTGGGAATCGCAATCCAAATGATGCATTTCCATGTCTGAAAACGTCAGTACTAAAAAATTAACTGTAATCTATCCCAATTAATGATAAACACAAAAATTAAAACAAATGTTGGATGAAACTTGCAGGCTTTCGCAGACATTGTCGTGCAAAACACCTAGTCCTCGGGTTTAGACCGCGTCATTTATTCGGTGCAAACAAATGTTACATTTCGCCCGAACTGGATAGACTACTGATAATCTATACTGATCAAGCCACAACTACCCTTTATTGAAATATGGACAAAATTGTTATATCAAACCATAATCAGGATCTCAGGTATAGAATGGGCCAATTGTTCAATAAGTAAAGCATTTACTTTCGACTTCAACTAAAAAAAAAGATACAGTTGAAGATCTTACATGTGCATGATTATATAAGTATATTTCAATACTTGCGATACCTGTATTATTATAAACCTTGTAAAAATTAATGTACACACCATCCTTCATCTCAGTCCCTTCTAAACGCCTCCCTGACCGGCCACACTAACTGTGGTGCTGTTCTTATCACTCTCATCTAAACTGCCTCACTGACGGTCACACTAACTGTGGTGCTGTTCTTATCACTCTCATCCAAACTGCCTCCCTAACCGGTCACACTAATTGTGGTGCTGTTCTTATCACTCTCATCCAAACTGCCTCCCTGACCGATCATACTAATTGTGGTGCTGTTCTTATCACTCTCATCCAATCTGCCTCCCTGATCGGTCACACTAATTATGGTGCTGTTCTTATCACTCTCATCCAATCTGCCTCCCTGACCGATCATACTAATTGTGGTGTAGTTCTTATCACTCTCATCTAAACTGCCTCCCTGACCGGTCACACTAATTGTGGTGCTGTTCTTATCACTCTCATCCAAATTACGTCCCTGACCGGGTCGCAGTCTACCGTGGTGTAGTCTTATCACTCTCATCTAAAACTGCCTCCCTGACCGGTACACTAAATTGTGCGTGCTGTTCTTATCACTCTCATCCAAACTGCCTCCTGGACGGTCACATAACTGTGGTGCTGTTCTTTCACGCGCATCCAATCGTGCATCCCTGACCGATCATACTAATTGTGCGTGCTGTTCTTTTATCACTTCTCATACAATCGGCCTCCCTGAGCGGTCACATAAATTATGGGGCTGTCTCTTATCACTATCATCCAATTGCTCAATGACCTATCATACTATTGTGGGTGCTGTTCTTATCAATCTCATCCATATGCCTCCCCTGATCGGTCACACGAAATGGTGCTGTTCTTATCACTCTCATCCAATCTGCCTCCCTGACCGATCATACTAATTGTGGTGCTGTTCTTATCACTCTCATCCAATCTGCCTCCCTGATCGGTCACACTAATTATGGTGCTGTTCTTATCACTCTCATCCAAATTACCTCCCTGACCGGTCGCAGTTACCGTGGTGTAGTTCTTATCACTCTCATCTAAACTGCCTCCCTGACCGGTCACACTAATTGTGGTGCTGTTCTTATCACTCTCATCCAAACTGCCTCCCTGACCGGTCACACTAACTGTGGTGCTGTTCTTATCACTCTCATCCAATCTGCCTCCCTGACCGATCATACTAATTGTGGTGCTGTTCTTATCACTCTCATCCAATCTGCCTCCCTGATCGGTCACACTAATTATGGTGCTGTTCTTATCACTCTCATCCAATCTGCCTCCCTGACCGATCATACTAATTGTGGTGCTGTTCTTATCACTCTCATCCAATCTGCCTCCCTGATCGGTCACACTAATTATGGTGCTGTTCTTATCACTCTCATCCAAATTACCTCCCTGACCGGTCGCAGTTACCGTGGTGTAGTTCTTATCACTCTCATCTAAACTGCCTCCCTGACCGGTCACACTAATTGTGGTGCTGTTCTTATCACTCTCATCCAAACTGCCTCCCTGACCGGTCACACTAACTGTGGTGCTGTTCTTATCACTCTCATCCAATCTGCCTCCCTGACCGATCATAATAACTCTGATGATGCTGTCCTGTGTCATTTCTGAACTGTTTCCTTATCCCAGATATCCTCGTCTGCATTATGGTATCTTCTGATCTCTGCTTTTAACTTGGATTAGAATCAGTCTTGTATGTTCGGCCTCCCGCTTTTTCTTTTTCTAAATAAACCCATTGCCCACCTTTTCTTCTACTATTACCTTGATCCATCGCCATTGAGTTTGGTTGCCAACAGCGTCGTTTAATAATGTGCCATGCACAATCCATTTGAAATGAAAGGATTATTACTTGTTATTGAACAGAATTATAGCAGATTTACATAGGATACACAGACAACTTTTGTGCTTGTCCCTAGATATTTCGGTGTGGATTATCGTGTTTTCCTATAATATTTGCATTAATTTCACTAACTTTGGGATATAGTTTAAATAATAGTTTACGGTATCCTGCACAACCATTACATAGACAATTAGAACGAGATCGGTTCCAGTTGTGGAGATGCATCTCGATCATTTTCTTTATCCCACCATCAGCATGTAGCATAGACTTATCCAAACTGCCACATTGAATGCAACTTGTTTACTGTTTTTGCATTATCTAATCTATTATTCATAACTACTTATCATTTGTATAAGTGATTTTTGAGTGTATTTAAGTGTATTTTTTCCTTTTATTGATTTTAGTGGTTTTTTAAAATTTTATACTAATTCGGATAAAACATGTAATAAGAATAATAATTCAAACAATATTGATTATGTTTTCTTCTTAATAGATATTTTCCCCCAAGTATTGATTTGAAGAGTCAGAGGAAATATTGCAGCACTAACACCCACCAGGTAATTTAAAATACATTTTAAATAACTGGGCAAATATTCGGAATTCTAGAATGTTTTTCTCTTTTTTCCTGCGAGTAACTGCTTTAATCCATAATATTACTTAGTGTTCACTACTTCGGAGGCAATCCGATCTTGCCTTTTGTCTTAAATAAATCATAAAATTCAATACTAAAGTAAGAGTACTGATCACAAACACTGGGTGCGCCAATATTGTCCCGTGCGAGTCATGTCTAACGTTTTTTTTATTTTTTAAAAACTGCTTTTTGGCATCCTACCATATTCACTTATCGAGCTCTCATTGTAAATACGGTTGCATATCATATTACAGAACACAAGTTGCATGTCGATCAATTGATGTACTCTCTGCTGGTCTCTTCATAGCTACTGTCTAATTACTTATATCCCTCTGCTCTTTAAGCTGTTAAGGAACTCATTGGTGGACTCTTCGTAGTAGTAATGATAATAGTAATAAACACCATTAATAATCTTAAAAAATTGGATTTAGTTTGATAAGTGACATCGATGGGATGATGGTTTGATATCAAGGAGGCGCTGGTAATATGCTTCAACCAAATCCTCATCCGTGGATTCGTTTTATAACCATTCCCTTTCACATCTTACATTCACCCTTACCTCTGAATACGTACACTTTATATATGTCTGTATTTTATGTACAAACACTGACACTCAGAGGACCCACAATAGATCTTATTAGTCGCCGTGATTCAGCTTTATAACTACACCTTGTACATATCTAACATATGTACACACGAGAGAAGGAGTGACTACAAAGATAAATATTGTGCGGCCTAAAAGATTTATTATGGCTCTCTTAGGTGCCAGAGCTTTTTCTTATAGTGTAGCTGTCTGTAAAGAATACAGTATATATTATGAGTGTGTTGGGTGTGGGTTGGCTAAACCTGCAGGCCGTAAGATTTGAGTTTCACACTCTGCAGGCCCATATGCATCATGAGAGTTGGACTGTCAATGAGTGTTGGTGCTGTTGAGCTGGGCTACACACAGAGTGATTGTGTAAATGTATATTAATTAAACTCATTTCGCGAACATTCAGTAAAATATTATTTTCGTTGACGGATTTTTACCGTTACCTTCTTGTCGGATCGCCTTGTAATATCCAGATTAAACTATCTCCGATTTTTTATTTTCGTGTTTAAAGTACTAACACACGTAATACATTACTAAAACATGTTTTTCGCACTTACAGCATACAAATCATATATTTCCAGTAGTACTATTAAAAAATGTAATGTGAAACCACAAATTTCTCATCCGGGTTAATTAACTTATAAACTAACACATTGCGGGATAAGCAGTGCTATCTGTTATGAGATACCACTGGCTGGAGGCCAGCAGTGTACTGAGAAGTTGCGGGGGCTCAGGGCGCACTGCACCATTCCCTAATAAAACAAAAAACAAAACAAAAAATTGGGATCCTGTGAGTACGCAAACAATTTAGTACGAAACGCAAGCTCAACTACTGCAATAATTACAATTATAATTGAAACTTTTATTCAACCTTGGAATTTTTACTAACTTTTAGTTTACCTAAACTTATTTATCAGTACAGACGGTGAGTTACTACTATTTGGTTCTTAGAGCATAATTACTACCTTATGAAGAGACTAGCAATTTGTTTATTTTTATTCGTCCGCTTCCCATCATAACACGCACAATCCATAATACAGCCAATTTTGTTTCGTAATCATTAATTGTTCGAAATCGATATATTTCAATTTATTCCCTATTTTTGCCTGGAAATATAAACCAACCTGGGGGGGGGACCAATACAATCTATGAAGCTGAGGTTGGAGGGATCTACTTATATTAGCATTATTGAACATAATTTCAATAGTCACTTCAATTGGCATATGTTGTGTATAAATCTTAGGGAGAACTTTAAAATTTTTTATCATATTTAAAAGTGAAGCAGAGGCACAGCAAATATCAATAACGGAGTTGCCTCTCTCCGAGATGTACGTGAATTCACCGAAAAAAATCATCATCTGTACGGCCATTTAATATAACCAATTCGGCGTCATTACACATCTCTAAAAATGCAACTCCTCTACTGTTCAAGACCTTATCCTTTGACTGCCTGCTACAATTTGCAATACATTTCTCTTGAGCCACATAATCCGGAATAACCTGCCTTTCCGCTATCCTTACGTTCATATCCCCTAATAGAACACATTTTTCATCTAATGTGGAAAATAAATTACTTAATTTCGCAAAATCACAGTCCCAAGTGCAATAATTTAGGTAAACGGGAATTATATAGAATTTATCGTTGTCAATTAACACCTCGATAATATCAGAGACATTTTCCGTGGTTGCCTGCTTCATTTTGTGGTCATCGACCGGTTTCGGGGTTCGCCCATCTTCCGTGGTGTGTAAACTGAATTTGCTCTATGCAAGTCTGTGATGTCATACTGTCTGAAAAACGCATCCTGAAGATGGGCGAACACCCGAAACCGGTCGATGACGACAAAATGAACCAAGCTCCACGGAAAATGTCTCTGTTGCTTTCCAGCTCTGCGGAACCAACCACCAGAACAACCTCGATAATACTCCAATCATTCATTTGAACAAATTTACCAATCACATTATCGAGTAAACATGTTTTAATCCCCAACAGTATACCCCGGCTAGCACCCCTTTAATTTTTGTTTTAATTACTCCTATCCAATTTAAATGAAATTCATTAAAAAATGTTTCAAATTTACAACATTCCTCTTTGAGTAAAAAAGTTTCGTAAAGTGCTATTATATGTATTCTTTAATAAAATTTAAAAAGTTGTTACAAATAACTTTATTAGCAAGCCGGCAATATTAAATGAAAGAATTTTCAAATCAAAATTTACCTTATTTTGTTTTGTTGACCTGACAGACAGTGTTATATCATTTAGAATTATTTTGTTTATTATTAAGATCGCGAAAAGGCTGTATCCCCTCTTCGTCTTCTCTCTTCTCTCGCTCTTCTCTTTGCTGATGTTGGTTAAATTTTCTCTCTCTTCAGTTCTCTTTACTTCCATCCCCTCCTCTTTCAGTAACTGATGGATAACTGATGTAAATTCGTAATTAGTAAGTTCTTTTAATTTTTCAATACCTCTACTATGGCCAAATAATAAACCAAATTCTTCTCTCCAAATAAATTTATGATCGTTAACGAAAAGATTATTATTAATAACAGATATATGTATATTCCAGCTTAACATCTTTAATACATTTTCTCAAATATAATAACTTTGAGCATTATTTTCTTTTATTTGAGAATAATTAACTTCTAATTTGCCTCTGCAATAATGTGAGCTCTCTTTCTATTAAAATACCTGTTCCTTTTAGTATTTTAGTGTTTTTTAAAATACTATTATCTCCAATTGATTAGAAAACTGCCAAAATAAGTTTTTTACGTGAGTTTCGGCTTCCTAATATCCTGGCATGATTTATGGATAAATCTTCAGATAATGCAAAGGTATTAGTACAAAATTCTTTTACTTTCTGTAAACAATTAATTATCAGAGTTACCAACCTCAGGGCCTTTAAAAATTAATTTTTTTCTTTTTAGTTGTCTGTGAATGTATTCTACCTGACTTGTTAATTGTTTATTTATCTCCTGCTGCTTTTTCAACATTAAATTTCAATCTGATAGTTGCTCTGTTCTGTCAGAAAATTTAGCAATAGCTTCTTTTGTTGCCACCTTTTCTAGTTTTTTTATTTTATCAATTTTCTTATCCATTATCGTACTGAAACTTTCCATTAGTTCATTCATAGTTAACGCAGAAATTCTCTTTTCGTTTAGCTGTGTATTGATGTTTTCACTTTCTTTGGCTTCCTCGGTCAGTTCCGGAGAGCTATGGCATCTAACCCTTTTATTTCTATCCATTGTTGGAGAAAAATAACTGCCTACTCATTATCCATTTTACTCACTATCTTTAATTATTGCAATAACTTTTATTGCAGAAGGGATAAAACTATCCATACAACTTCAGGTAAGCTGACCAAATACTAGCGTTACCTAGAATGACCTTGAACTGTCCCCCTCCAGTCTCGGGAAGTTTCAGTGCACTAATGCCTGCACCTTTTGCCAATTGAATATCAATCAGTTTTACAAGTTTAATTTTATCAATTACTTAATTATGATTGGATTTTTAGCACTATTTTTTTCCACAAAATTATTCTCAACTCCTTGGAAATGTTATTTACAAAAAAATAGTATCAAAAACGACCTTTTTCTCGGAAAAAAAGAAAATTTTTAGAGTTCAAACACAATAGATGTGATATCTATCAAGGCACAACACAGACTTCAACCCATCTCTTTTATTTGAAACATTTTTCATGAAAAATCTATTTCAGAGGATTCTCAAAATTGTGTGACATTATCTTAACTT
Source organism: Triatoma infestans (assembly GCA_011037195.1). NCBI lineage: Eukaryota > Metazoa > Arthropoda > Insecta > Hemiptera > Reduviidae > Triatoma > Triatoma infestans. The sequence continues at coordinate 154,246 of JAAEAF010014365.1, read as the reverse complement.
TAAACTGCCATTACAAGTTTGTTGGGTTTGATATATACCTGGCTGCTGGCGGTACCAACATAAATATTTACACTTATTTTGTTAGAATTCTTTGTAAAGACATATTTATTGCATATATTGTGAATATATTTCGATAAACAATATATTTTTTTATATTTAACTTCAGTTATATACTTTCAGATATAAAGAACATTTCCCAGACGGTACTGCAACGCTGAGTGATGAATTACAATTGTTGAAGAATTTGTTGTCTGAAGAGGAACATGCTATAGTTTTTTGTCACAATGATTTGTTACTGCCAAATATTATTCATCAAAATGGAAAAGTGTCATTCATTGATTATGAATATGCTGGATGGAATTATCAAGCTTTTGACATTGGAAATCATTTTGCTGAATTTGCAGGTTTGAATAAAAGTGTTTTGTGATTCACAGCTTCTAATCACGCCGCTTACATCTCTCTCCTCTCTCTCTCTCCCTCTTATTAATAAAACAAACCACGCTTATATAGTACTTGTAATAATAATTACAAAAAGGTTTTATGCATTATTAAATCTGATCTGCAGGTGTGAGTGAGGTGGACTATTCTCTGTATCCTGATCGAGATTTCCAATATAGTTGGATAAAGATATATATGGATGAATACAATAAATGTAATAATATTACACAAGAATTACATGATTCTGACATTAGTAAATTCTATTCCCAAATAAATAAATTTGCGTTAGTTAGCCATTTATTTTGGGCATCTTGGGCTTTAGTTCAAGCGCAACATTCCACAATAAATTTTAATTTTATGAGGTAATACAAGTAATTTTTGTAATTATGTTGATATTGCACTGTATTTTATATGAAAAGTGGTATAACAAGTTAATCATTGTGCAGGTATGCCATCACGAGAATGGAAGAATATTATAAAAAAAAGAATATTATCCTTAAGTTATCCTGAAAGTTATTAATGTTGGGTTTGTAAATTTCAATTTAATATTGTAAAAATGAATATAGTCCTGTATAATAAAATTCTAATTTAAAAGTTTATTATGATTTTTATGCATTCATCAATTTTAATTCTTATAGAGCAAGAACTTGACCTAGCACAGACAAAATCGTTCTTCGACTTAGCCTGTGGCAGAATTGAAACTGGATCTTCTTCTCCTAACTAGTAATATTGAGACTCTAGTTTGGGAACTGCGAACGCTGGCCTTGAAACTATCCTCAAACTGAAGAATGGCTGCATTTTTATACAGATGTTCGGTACAATTAGTCACTAGCAAAGCAACACCGGAGCAGTAGTACACTATAGAGATCCTGCATCCTCTCGTCCTGTTCACTTCAAGCTATTCTTCTCTTCTCTGTTTAGGTGTTAGACATTTCCAGGTTAGCCAGCCCGTTTTAAAACATAACAAAAAGTACCCCAGATATGATCGCCATCTCGTCACGTATCGTGCCGTTCCAAAGGCGGTGACTGGTAAAGAATAACAGATAGGTGATATAGGCTAGGCGGCAGATTGAAGTACAGGGTGTCCGGGAATGAACTGACGAAAAAGAAAGACGTATATCTTGGAAACTATTGGTTTATTGCATTGGGGTTTACACAGCTGGCAGAAAGAAATCTCAGAATTTTAGTAGACCTCGACGCGAGCGCCATTGGTATCGCGGACTATATTTAGGCGATACTCGATCTCTCGCTGCACACTCGCAAGCTTCGCCGGTGTGACCAGTCCTATTGTTGCTGTAATCTGGCCACGCAGATCTGCAACATCAGCCACTGGAGTGCCATCACTTGTTTTTTCACAAACCTCCACAGAAGCAAGTCCATTGGGGTCAGGTCCGGCGAGCGGTGGCCATAGCGTTGGTCCGCCTCTCCCAATCCAGTGGCCCGGAAATGTCTCATCAAGAAAGGAGCGTACGATGTTGGTGTAATGGAGAGGGGTGCTGTCCTGTTATAAAATGGTGCCCGGTGGCAATGGTGGAACGGCGTAATTCTCCAGCATATCCAGTACGTGTTCTTGAAGAAAAAATGGTCCAATGATGCCAGTTTACAGCAGGCAGAACCACACATTCATCTTCGGGCTATCTATGATGCTTGTACCCAAACATAGCATGCGGGTTTTCAGTCCCCCACACCCCGCAGTTGTGCCTGTTCATTTTCCCGCTGACATGAAATGTGGCCTCGTCCGAAAAGTCTATCATTGGCAGATAGGCGTCATCCTCGACACGTTCCAGCATCAGCTCAACAAACTGTTTCCGACGAGGGCGATCATCTGGCAGAAGAGCATGCAGCAGTTGCAGTTTGTAACACTGTAAACGCAAGAGCTTGTGTACGACATCACGCATCGTGGATTCCGGCATGTTCAGTTGTCGTGCCGCGTCACGAATCGATTTCCTCGGTCTTCTGATAAACGACGCCTGCACACGGTCGAAGGCCATCTGGGTTTCGGTGTTTTTCCCGTTGTGATTCAACACTTCCTATCTGCCGAAATTGCTGGTCCCAGTGCAGGATACTGTTGCGAGCGTTGGGTGCTCGGGCACCTCCGCTCGAAAACGCCGTTGGTCACGAGTGACCGATTGCATTTCGGCTAGCCATAAGACGCACTGTACCTTCTCTTGCATGGAAAACATCCTCTCGCCCTGCCGGTTGCAACTCAACTGCCGTGAACAGCCACATTCCGCATTCGTCGTGTGCGCGTGCTCACTACAACTCCGGTTCACCATCTTACAAAACTTTGAGATTCCTCCTTGCCGCTAGGTCACCCCCGTGACGCTTCCGATGGCGCTCACGTCGAGGTCTACTAAAACTGTATGAGTTGTGTTTGCCAGCTGTGTTAACTCAAACCAATAGTTTCCAAGATATGCATCTTTCTTTTCGTCAGAACATTCCCGGGCACCCTGCACTATTGGAAAAAGAACTACGGTGGTATTTCAGCGAGTGCCCGGCCGCTGCAGCTTGAATAGGCCGATGAATTACATCAACAGGGAGCATTAAAGCCACAACTTCACCCACCATTTTCATTCCTTCTGGAGTTCCATTCATGTCAGTGAACACTGTGGACGTGTTTATCAAGCCAGTTCAGTTTCTTAATTTTTTTTTATTGGTTTTTTAAAGTTTTAAATAAAAATTTTTATAGTTACATTTCTTTAATGGTTCTTAATGTATGTTGGTAATTTAGTGAAATTTGGTTGAGTAAAATACGAGTAAAACAAAAAGAAACTAATCACGCAGTCAACTGTAGGCGAGGGGCGAGACTTATTACACCAGTTTGAGATTGTTGCACATTTTTAGTGCCAGTTACTGTTTTAATCCTTTTCTTTTTTCTATAAGAAGTTTAAGCTCTTCAATAGTATATTCTGCGTTTCTAAAAAGCTGTGTATATTAACGAATAAAAGTAGTGCTACAAAACTACTCAAAAATACACCTTTAAAAGAAAACAAAAGAAAACCTAGTAGAAGCTGGGCTGAGTTTATTAGTAATAAAGTTTCCTGTTTGAAAAATATGAAGCCAGAACAAACTTCTAGCAATACACAACCGTCATGGACACAAGAAATTAAGGTAATGATAGCAAATATTAATGAACAAATGGCTATTGTAGCTCAAAGGATGATATCAATATATCAAATGTAAAAATGGATAAAATTATGGTTGAGCATGTTAACATGAAAGTAGAATTATCAGCTATTAAAGAACGAAAACAGTTGAAAGAAAAAATTATTGATTTGGAAAATAAAAGTAAAAGGAATAATCTAATATTCAGGGTGATTCCTGAGAATAGTAATTATGAAGGTGCAATTAGAGAAGTATGTAGAAATATTTTGTGTCTACTAAATGAAGTTGATATTATCCAGGCTTTTCCGTTAACTAAAAGTTCTCCATTCAATAGAGGCAACGTAGTTTTGGCGGAGTTTGCCTCGTATATAAAATGTTTTGCTGATAACTTCAAATGTAAGAAAAACTCAGAACACTGGCATACAAATTTATCAAGACTTTTCCACTGCAACCAGAATAAGACCGGGTAAATTGTTATTGTTGAGAAGAAAAAGGAGACCCAAATTTCTGGAATCGACTGCATACAGATACCTTGTTGATAAAGAATTCCCAGGGTGTAACTATTAAGTTAAAATGGAATGATGAGTTGGGTCTGATAACATGTTGAGGTATTTTGGCTTTAAATGAGGTGTGATTTTTCTCATGTGTATTCTAATGAAGGCAACAGTAGCCGCGTACCAGTCATGAAGACCTCTGTGTAGAAGGTCAAACTCAAACATTATTAAGATTCTGTATTTAGAAGCAAACATACTTTATAAACAAACATGTGAAAGTAAACGAAAGAATTATTATGAAAACATTTAGATAAATAATAGTAAAGATTTTTGGCCTGCTGTCAATCAGCTGAAGAAATCAAATAAATTTTTATCTCCAACTTGTAACTCTGTTGAATTAATTGAATATTTTAAAAATTTATTAATGCCTCTTTGAATTTCTTATCGCTATCTATCGCGGAGCCATTTATAATTCATCAGAGACATTTTCCGTGGAAGCCTGCTTTATTTTGTGGTCATCGACCGGTTTCGGGCGTTCGCCCATCTTCAGGATGCGCTTTTCAGACAGTGTGCCAACACAGACTCGTACAGAGACTTAGTTTCACACTAATGTGTGAAAATGTCTCTGATGCTTTCCAGCTCTGCGGAACCAACCACCACAACCATTTATAATTAATTGTGAATTAGACAAATCTATTCAGATGAATGAATTAGAGGTCGTACTGTCGAAAGCCAAGTCAAACAAGGCCCCTGGCAGGGACAAGGGTACCATATGAGTTCTTTAAAGAGGCCCCTAATGAGTTTTTGGAAAAAATAGTTACAGTATTTACAATATATTTGATAAATGTAAAATACCATCTAGCTTTGTTAAAGCCATAATATGTCCGCTTTATATAAAAGGGGACCCCGGATTGGTTCAAAATTATAGGGGATTATCCTTTCTTGACACATTTCAAAGTTGTGTTACAGGTATTATTCAAAACAGATTGGTTGAATTGAGTAAAACAGAGAGCATCACTGCACTAGTTCCAGCGGGCTCCGTGTAAGGCTGTTCCACCATTAATCACATTTTCTCCTTCATACAGAGAGAAGCACGTCAATTGAATACAAGTGGTGCTGGCCAGCTATATTGCTTGCTCGAACACAGCTTACATAATCAGTCAAGACTATTAAATTAAACCGCCAAAAAGGGGCACAATATAAAAGTAAACTATAGATCAGCCACTTAACATTAGGAAATTATCAACATTACATAACGAAAAGATAGTATGAACAATAAAATTAATAACAAATTTAGCGTCAAGGTAAAAATAGTATGGCAAAAATGTCTAAATCAGAATATAGATAATTTTAGAATAAATTAACACATAACACAAAATAACAAAAGAATAAGACTTAAAACAGTCGGTCAAATTAGTAAGGTAAATGTTCAAAGATATGATTATGCCGGTAAGCTACGCACCGTTATGTGATGTTTGACTATAACCCAAAGAGTCGATATGGGGGGGGGGGGGGGGGGAAGGGGGGGGGGGGGGGGGGGGGAGTGGGGATCGACTCCGCAAGATTGTGGAGCAAGTGGAATGGAATCCGTTTTCTTTGGGGATTGCTCGTCAGCGAATGGGGACACCTGCATAAGTAGTGATAAACCGTTTTTCCCTAACTCCGTCATCACAATTCTGACCAATGGACTCCGCGTCCTCCCTATGTTAAACAAGTGATGTGCACCCAAGTGTTTCCAGTCACTATCCCCTACCAAGGTCGCTCAACCCGTCTACTAAGAGACAGGAGATCTCCGAGATTCCCTTCTTACTTGCATTTATAAATCTTTTAGCTTGGAGGCACCCCTGCGTGTCCCCCCGCAGCGTTTCTTCCAACGCCTCTCGTCTCCCACAGTCTAATCTGTTGTCGCGAACGTCTTTTAACGTCCAGGGCTGGTCAGGACCATAAATGGTAATGACGAATCCTCCCTGGCCAGCCGATCCGCCCCTCTAGTCCCGCATGTCCGGTATCCAATAGCGATTGCACCTTACCCCTGCGAGCCAAAGCGTTAAGCCTTCTCCTACTTCTCCCCTAATTTCGAACTCACTCGGCTTACTCAAGCTCTGAGTGCGGCTTGACTATCAGAGAAGTCCGCACTTCCTTAAACTCTCCTAGCCAACTCCCCAAAGGGTGGCACATTCAATGAATGCCCACATACAGAAAAAAGAAAAAACCCCCCCCTCACTGGAAACAGTGGCCAAACCACCTAATGCCACCGAACTCCCTCTATCCAACTCCTGAAACCATGCTCCCGCCCCCGACAGACCATGCCCTCCTGCCTAGAGCCCATCTGAATAGCACGATATACCGCTGCCCGACTCCGTTGGCCTCGTGATGTCTCATCCCCCTATAAGCCACCGGCATTCATAATCTCTCTTACTTTGAGGTCTTACTTGCACCTTTAGATTTTGATGGCCTATCTTGTTGGCCTTTCTCAACCTGTAAAAGCGAATGGCAGGGTGCTGTGGGCTCGGTAAATCAGCATTCACATCCCGAAGAAAGGCAAGAAAATCAGAGATCGCCTCGCCAATTTCTTCCAAATTAAGGTCCTTGCGATTCAGGAGATCCTTGAACTTGGAGCCCCAAAGATCCAGCTTACCTTTGATACCTTGTTTACTACAGCGTTCCCTTTCATTAAATTGCGCCTTGCTCTTTAGGATGGATTGTAGCTTGATATTATTCGCCTCCAAAGGGTGCTTCTTAGAACAGTGAAGAAGCAGTCCTCTTTTACTTTTAAATGTCATTTTGCAAATGTCACATCCATTTTGGGCCGCTTGCACCGTACTAATGGTTTCTAATTCCTCATTTGCCTGAGATTCCGCACTTCCTCGTATCTCATCGCTGGTTCCTTGTCTATTAACACGTTCCGGCTTTGCATGAGGCTTCCGAGGAAAAACGTCACTAATAGAAACGACCTTGCCGAGCGTTCTACCAGTTTCATCTTCCCACTCTACTTTCACTAACTGGTTGCCTTCACTGGGGTTGACCCCGCTGCTAATGGACATGAGAGACACAATAACGTCTTCCTGAACCGGTCCGCCAGTTCTCATCACCCATACCGACTGTCCAACTTCTATGTTTTTTGTTTATGCAGCCATCCATTCTGCATCTTTAGTCGATTCCTTATGAAAATTATTGATAAATTCGATGTCGTTTAGTTCGAACACAAACTATGTATAATATATAATACTAATATGGAAAAACACTAAAACAACTGCGAAAAATTTTGAAATTTAAAATCCTAAACAAAAAATTATTTATTTTTTTCAAAAAATGATTGCCTTTTTGCCAAAGCACTTGTAGTAAATTATTGAATACTATTTTAAATTAAATCTTTAATAATACTTCTTTAAAAACACACTCCGATGTACTATGTAGGCGTTATGAGAACTGTTTGGTCTGTGTCATAATATTATACATTTACATAATATACAATTAAAATGGGCTCAGACGACTGGTGCTAATAGGAAGGTGTACGCATTCTTTGTCGACTTTAGGGCAGCATTTGACCGCATAGATAGAAGGTCACGTTTCTGTAAGCTATCTAATTTAGGCATGTCCACTAAAATGTTAAATTGCATTAAGGGGTTATTGCAGGGTACTACAGCGTCGATATTGACACAAAATGGTCTAACTGAGGAATTCGATATAACAACTGGATTGAAACAAGGATGTTTAATTTCCCCGCTCCTTTTCAGTTTATTTATAAATGATATGTACGAGGAGTTAGATGGTGGGATTAATATAGCAGGCCTGAAAATTAAATTACTCACGTCAGCAGACGACGTTGTTATCTTGTGATAAAGAACTTAGAAAGCTACTGTGAAAAGTGGAACTTGCAGGTGAACCTTAACAAATCAAAATCGTAATATTTAAACCGCACAACGGAAAAAAAACAAAAAATGAAAAGTGGTTCTATCAGAACAATTTAATTGAAATAGCAAAAGATTATGATTGATTATTCACATCAAATTTTAATTTCGCCAACAACTTACAAAAGATAAGTAAAGCTAAAATAGCACTAAATAATTTTAATAGCATTCTCGTTTCAAATAAGTGTAATTACAGCTGAAAGTTGAAAATATTTTACGCTACATCTCATGTAATAAAGTCTTATGGCGCTCAAGTTTGGGGTAGGGGGCAATATGAATTGCTAGAAAAGAGTCAGAGAATGTTTTTAAAGAGAATTTACAGTCTGCCCATAAACACTCCAAATTATTTTTTATTATTAGAAAGTAACATAAATAGCATGTTTGCGTACACCTTCCACCTTCATAGGAAGTGCATTTAAAAAATTGTAAATGTTATGGACAGCAACCGGTTGCCAAAAATATTAGCCACGTCAATAATAAATAAAAAGATTTGTTGGGCTAAAGAATGGCTGAGGTTCTTAAATGAATTCAATTTGATTGATGCTACATACTGATGTGAGACAATGGGTTGATCTGTCTGATGTTTTATTAAAATGTATAATTAACAAAGAACATAAGCAGTTGATATCCAAAGTTCAAGGCAGTTCAAACCATTCGCATTTTTTCGCATTATCCGCATTTTAAATTCGATTTGAATGATCATTATTTAAATTTGGATAATTTTCTGATTTCAAAATTGATTATTAATTTAAGATCAGAGATCAGCGATCAGCTGCGACTTCGGTCCCCTTACTTACTATGTAAAGAAAGCCTATGAATTGAGAAAAGAAAAAAAATTATTTAGGGGATAAATACTGAAACCATTTAAATGTTGCAGTGGTTTCTTCGTTTAAATTGTTTAATAATTTAATGACTTGTTTATTGGTTATGTTTTGATATGTTAATTTGTTATTTATTACGTTTTAAGTAGTGTGGAGCTCACCTGACGGTCTTATGACCATTGGTTTGTTACGAAATAGCACTGATTTGTATATGCCATCAATCAATAAATGTAATTTAAAAAAATACAAAAAACGTATTGACAATTACCGAAATTATACTGGGTTGCAATCAGCTCCAATCAATGAATTTCACTGCGAATAATAATAAACGAATAATAATTCTGTAGTTGAGCATAATCCAGTGGTAGATTACGAAAATTTAAGGAAAGATTTCAAAACTGGCTATACAAAGTTATTTTACCCTCTATATTTTTTCTCGGTATATTTTATACCAGCTCAAAACAAAAACAAATAGCATAGCATTTATGCATATGATGTAGGTGGTTGTATCGTGTATTTTATTAAAATGGCACTTAGAAGCAAGAATAATGACATAATTTTCCTCAAAACAAAGCCCCATAAAGATAATTTTCAGGAAATAATGCTTCAAATAAAAATGGTTTATCTAATTATGGGTAGTTAGAATAAAAATAATTGGATCTCTGTGAAAACAATGGGGAAAAACTTATTTCCCCAACGCCAACGATTGACGATTTAAATAAATCAGTATGTCGCCAACCGATAGGCGAATTCAATCTGCATGTTTCCTAGAGGTACCTAAATCGAATATAAAATTTTAGCTCATGGCGATTTATAATTTTGAGTTATTTTTGAACACAGACTTTTTGACAGAAAACGGAATTTCAAAAATTTAACACAATTGCAATAGTTTCACTTATAGCAGTGAGCAGTGAAATAACAAATCTCAAGTATGTATTCTTTTTTATATGATTTTAACTTATTCAGTTTATTGATATACTGGAAAAATATTGAAAAGATATTGTTTATGTCAGTCATCTGTTACTTTTTATTTGGTTACCTATATTCTCAAAATTCTCAAGTCATCTGTGAAAAAGTCAGGAGATCTTGTGGTGCACACTGCTAGTTAACATAATATATTTCTGTATTCAAATGAATTCCATTGCATTGACCACAAAGAACATTCCTTATTTATTTACAATAAAAATAAGAGAAAGTAAAAAAACCAGTGGTGCTAAGCCTTGCTCAAGCAGAGAACAATGATCAATACATAATGTACTATTTATTCCTGTAATACTGTGATATGCTGCAATAGGGTCTTAAAAGGCAATGCCCTATAACTAGGGCAGTGATTCTCCTTAGCTCCAATTTTGTTCCGCCGAGGAGACAGGTTGTGCGAGTCTTTGAGGGGCCCTCCAAGAAAATCTTAGAGTGCCTCAGCCCCGCAATATTTTCCCAATATAATGCATGTTTCCGTTTAGCCATTTTTCAATGGCCCTACAGGCAGTTCTGTACGAAATGCCGCAGAAAGGCTTCGGACCAATGGGCGTCTGTGAGGCGCCTTCCTTTGCCAGTCTGTCGCCCTCTTCGTTACCTTGAATGCCTTTGTGTCCTGGCACCCAGCCCAGCCGAACGCTATTGTGGTTTGCCAGAGATTCTAACTGTTCACGGCATTCTTTAATAATCCTCGATCTGATGCAGTTCGCCTCTAAAGCCTTTATGTGGCCTGGCTGTCAGAGAAGATCGCAATTCTTCTGTCTTCCCTAAGATATTGGGCACAACTTAAAATGGCGAAGATTCAGCCTGAAAGACCGTTGGGGTGCTACCAAGAGATGCCCTAATAAGGCGATGCCGACGCCAGTGCGCCTAATATGCACGACATCGGCACAGTCCTGGAGCCATATGTGTATAGTACGATTTTGTTTTTACTCGTTTTTGGGCCACTGTGGTATTAGCGTCCACATGTGAAATCATCACCCTGAATTTTAATTCAAAGAGATATAGTGGGTCCATTAGATCCGCTCTCATACATAACTGTGAGAGGGTTAATCAGGGATTTAAAGTCACTGAAAAAGGAAGTAAGTAAGGATGTGATGTCAGAGGTTGATGAAGGAGGTGGGATGAAGAAGTTGGAGGTTGAAGAATTGAAGACTGAGATGGAGCAGTGGCGCGAGCGAAACTTAAAGATGCACGCCTAATGCTGGATAGTAGTGGCCTGCTTGCTTGGATGGATGGTGGTTGAGGATGTGGATCCCAATTAAAGGTGTTCCCTCGTAGTCGCAGCAGTTCTGGATATGTATCGCAGCCTTTAAAGTTGGCTGAGTGCTCTTCAAGACAGTTCACGCTAATTGGCGGAGCTTATTCTGTCTTTTTACACTCTTCAGTAAGATGCTGACCTGTACGCTTCACACCTTTGCGTTGTGGTTGCAATGACTCCTGGTGTGACCGAAGTCTTGACATCTTTTGCTCTAGACGATTTCTTTTCTTGTATAGTAAGTTCAAAGAAATATTTTGTCATTGCATTCCTGTAGTTTCCACATAGAATAGAGGTAAGGGTTGCTTACTGGCTGTATGAAAGAGTTGGTTACATCTCCAACTTTAAAACCATGCTTCTGTAACTCTTCTTTAATAGCGGTTACAGGTGTGGTGTGATGAAAGTTTCTTATAACCGCTCTAAATCGCCTTAATTGATAAGTGTGAAAATCGTATTTATTTTCCTTTAGGTACTTTATAACTTTACTGTAATCATCTGTAGTTTCAATTTGTAGTGCCGTAAGTTTTACTGTTGATTTACAGAGGAATTTTGTATTACCTGTTACATTGGAAATAGTAGTACAGAGACGCTGAATGTTTGAAACATTTCTTATATAGATTGGAGGAGGTTTAATTGTTTTGATTGGACTTTGACTTCTATCTCATCCTGTTGATTGTTAGTAGCAAGAGCATGAAATTTGTTGGGATGTTTAAAGTAAACTAACACTTAGGGCTATGACAGACGAGGCTTCCTGGGTCGGGCCACTTATTTTGACGCCACTTGATTCGCGACCTGGGAAGCGCCACCCACGGCTCCAACGCCAGTTGAATAATGGAAGTCGAAGAGTTAGCAGCTGTAGCCTACCTTCACCTACGTAACCGGAAAAAATTAAAAATAGATGGTTTTGGATTCACCCCTTATTAAGAGAGATAAAGGAAACTAGTTTCTTCTATTCATTGTACCCTCAGCTCAGACAATATCCTGATAAATTTTTCAATTTACAATTCACAATACAATTTAAAATTCACAGTTTCTTCCCAAGCGTTCTTCTTCATATCCCTGTTTCAGTTCTCACTGCACTCAACGCCCCACATAACAGGGTGCTATTGGATTTCAGTTATAAAGGCTTCCACATCAAGCATTTCTATCGCTGTGTCCGCTTCCTACGACCACGTGTGACAGACTGATTAGAAATCCACAACGCACTGGATGGCGCCACCGCTGGGTCGCGGGTTGAGTCGCCGATGGTCGACCGGGTCGCGCCACCCAGTGTGAACGCCCAATTGTAAACTGCCTTGATGATTGGGTCGCGCGACCCAGGAAGCCTCGTCTGTCATAGCCCTTATATTTGTTATAAAGATAAATATACCTAAGATAGTACAAAATACACAGGTATTGTGTCTTTATATAGAAAAATAAGTGTCTCATTTTATTTTGTGCTGAGTGTATAAAGTTCTGTCTCATCATCCATACTTCCCTTACATTATTCTTCAACAATTGTTTCCATCTCTGGACCATGTCCTAAAAGGAAAAATTTCTCAACCGATGAAGAAGTAGAACCCACAGAAGCTTTTTTAGAATTTTTATCATCCAGAAACTTGTAATTTTATAAATCTGAAGTATGTAAACTTGTTTCACATTGCTGATAACGTACAATTAGAGAGGGAATTTATTTCGAATAATTACAAATTGTTTTAACTTGAAAATTTGGTGTTATATTTTACATAATAAAAAACAAACATTTCATATGTTATAACCAATACATATATTTTAATTTTATTGGAAGTTAACTCAGGATTTTATTGAAGTTATCTTTTTCATCATGATATAATCGAAAATCGATAGTTATCAATGTCGAGTTGTGTTCCTGTGGGGATTACTTTGTAGTTTGTATCAATAAAACTCATGTCCTAACTGGTAGTATTGGTGGTTAGCAGTGTATTATTTGCAATTTACATTTTTTACAGTGAAACATTTTAAAGTAATCATTGAAATAGATATAATTGTTCTTCTGGTTATTTTTTTAAAGGACAGTTTTATAATTTAGGAGTTTAGATTATTTAGAAATTAAGGTTAGCCGATACTTAAGTTTCTATTCACACAAATATCTAAAACTATATATATTTTTAAAGAAATTTATTGTATTTAAATTCTTGATTTTTATGTATTAAAGCAAAATGGCCGTTAATGTGTACTCAACGAATGTTACTTCAGAAAATTTAAGTCGACATGACATGCTAGCTTGGGTCAACGACTGTCTTCAATCCAATTTTACGAAAATAGAGGAATTATGTACAGGAGCTGCATATTGCCAGTACATGGATATGCTATTTCCTGGTAAGAATCATTTGTTGTTTTAAATAATACATTAATTTTAGTTGTAATATGGGTTCATGTGTGGTATTTGGTTTCGTCTTTAAGGTTTTTGGAATAGTAGTACAGATACGTAAATAGCCAGTTTCATGTTTACAAAACTTTTATGTAATTTTGTGACATGTCTTATAGATATTTTCGAAAAACAGTTTTTACATTCATTAGTATTCGATAAAGGCGGTTTCAAAGACCATTGATGTATAATGACTTCTCACATTTCTTTTCGGTAAGTTCAGTTATTCATTTCAATAGAATACGCATATTATCAACAAGTGCATTAGGTAAGAGGTTTTATAAAACAAAATACTCATAATATACAACTAATCTTACTTTTTGTTCTTTTAATGAAATAATTACTATAAAGAAAATGCGTAGGAAGAGGAATTGGCCCTCCCGGTTATGAGAAGAGAATATCTTTTTTTTTTTCTATTGGGGGGATATATGATTTATTTAGTAGTAAAGAGTTGGCCAAGATGGTGCCAGCCACTCAAAAAACCCAAAAGGAAAAACCGCCAATCTCTGCAGATGGGTTATTCATTCAATAAGCTTTTCTACGTTTCTTCAAATGTGAGAAGAACAAAGGTATTTTTTAGTCCCTTCTTTGGATTAATTTTGTTATTAACGCTAAAAATTTCTAAATTAAGTTTTCTCCGAAAGTAATAGTTGGAGGATTCTTGAATGTTTAAAATGTTTTTAGCGAATGGTTTATGGAGTGTGTGTGTGACAAAATCCGTCAACTGAAAGTGGGTCTTTACTGAGTTTTTTCAAAAGTTAGTATACGAAATAATCACATAAAGACTATTTGGAAACATGTTAGAAGGAAAATTTATTAATTTATTTTAAGTGGTTCTGTGACAGCTGTTACTACGTTAAGGACAATTAAATTTACTGTCAAAATCCCGGGTTTAAAGCACATTTGAATATTGGAAGGTGATAACTAAGTAAGAGGAAGGCTTATGAGTGTTTCATGATAGTTTTTACTTTCTTTTAATGCTCCATTTCAGATCGTTTCAAATAGTTTAATGTATTGAGAAGGCTCCCGACGCCAATGACCATAGACGCGCCTTAAATAAAAATAAAAAAAATTGAGAAATTGGCCATTACCAAAATACGTATTTTGAGGTCCCCCAAGTGAAAAATATTTTAGCGGATGGTATTTATGAAAATTTGTGTGAATATCTGTATATGTTTTTCTCCCACTGACCCTCACATATTCTCTTTCTCCTTCCTCTCCTCTCATCTGTTTAGTGGCCGTGTGTGTATGTATGTGAGAGAGAACAAATATCATTGAACAAAATTCGAGGAAGCTGATGATATTCAATTTAGGTACCATCATGAGTCTAACGAAAATGTTTGGCCCAGATACGTCCACCGGAAGTTCGATTTTTACTGAATATTACAGTTTTCCCAGACTTCCTAGAAAACAGCTCAAACTCTTGTCTTTAAACTTGCATACTAAATGTACACAGATAGACCTATCCTTTCATATGAAAGCTTTTTCCAGCAAAATTTATTCTTGGAGTTTTGGTTGCCCCAGTGACTGCAACTTTTCCCCTAAAATACTAATTCAAATCACGAATGTATTTTGAACTAAGGATTTAATACGAGCACCCTTAAATATGTTTAAAAAACCCGTTAAAGGAAGAGTTAATTTTCAGAATGGATTCATAATTTCTTTGACTTGTTTGTGATTTTCGCGAAAACGGTAGCAAAGCTTTTCCTGAAAATTGGTTCATGTATTATAGTGCAAACAGATCTGTTAATTTTATTTGAAACATTTGTGAAGAAAAAAAGTATTTTGAGGAGCTGAGACGACTTTAGGCTTTCCTCTCTAGGAATGAGTAGCGCTCAGTACAGTTAAAATTCCACCACTTCATGTGAGTTAAGGGAACTAAACATTTAGTAATTCATAAAGATTTTCTTATTACTTTCTCTTACTAATAATAGTAATAGGAGGTATTGCGATCGTCCCAGATTTTAGAAATTATATATATATATACACAGGTTTACAAGTAAAATTCCCCCCTCAATTTTTATGGCTAACCCAATTAAATATTATACTTAGCGATTTTAAAGAAAATTTTTAAATTAAATTGTGTAAGAGATAGACGTGTGAGTGGAAAGTTTTTTTTTTATATTAAAATGTT
Source organism: Triatoma infestans (assembly GCA_011037195.1). Lineage (NCBI taxonomy): Eukaryota > Metazoa > Arthropoda > Insecta > Hemiptera > Reduviidae > Triatoma > Triatoma infestans. Next base: position 138,724 of record JAAEAF010014365.1, on the reverse strand, counting down.
TTAATTTTTTGTAGGAAGTATTCCAGTTAAGAGAATAAAATTCAAGACAAATCTAGAACATGAGTATATTCAGAATTTTAAGTTACTACAAGCAGCTTTTAAAAAGAAGAATGTAGACAAGGTAAGTTGTTCAACTTCACATTTGATGTATTTGTTTTAATAAAAATAATATATCTATGATTAAATCATTAAACCATAAAAATAAGATAAGAAATAAGATTGCAAGACTAATGCAATCAAAGCTTCCAAATAGAAAGATCTGTATGAGCAATACAATATCCAAAAGGGGATCCAATAATTCTTATTACAATAATTTATTCACATTTTCTACTTACAATTATTATGTCTGTGGGGCGTCAACCGTTTGGGAAGAGAGAAATCTGATGTCTTCTCTCGTTAAAATAGTTTAAACGTCTGGAACATATCGTTTACCGTTGGTAAACTGATAAGACCAAATTCCTTCTAGCTAAAATAAAACTGATTTAGAAGTTGGGCAGGGAATACGATCATACAATCATGGAATATGGTGACTTGACACTTGTGTTCCATTCAGCTTTAGCCGATATGTAATATCCTTTCTTGTTGAATAAATTGATTTAATACTGTTGGAGGTATGGGCCATGAGTAAGTGAGATTAGTTCGTGCTTCTTCCACAAACATAACTCTTCTTTAGAATAGGGATCTCAAGCAAGATACTAAGCATTATCACACCGGCTTGGAATGCGGTGCCTTGGAACTTGTGATCCATTCAGGCTGTAGTGACACTCATTTTTATTAGATTATTTCAGGTAGTCGTAGGGTGGATAAGTACAAAACTGGAAGATTTGTCCAGGAACCTTCAGCCGGATATGCATATGTACTAAGTTGTGTGTTGACTAAGCCGTAGTCAATGGTTCGAACAAGGGAATAGGGAGACATATCTTGCACATATTGTTATTTTTCTGTTACTAATAGGTGAGATTTGTTCTCTAACTACAAACATAAAAATATACAACTAATACGTTAGCGTAACGTTTGAACATTTGTATTACATTTTGTGTAGAATAATGGTTAACAACTATCAAATCATATTATTCCATTTGATTAATAAAAAAATATGCCCAATAATTTGAAGTTACATAAAATTATTTATCAGAAAGCACTTCAATCGCCAGATTATTAATACTTGATTATTTACATACATGTTTAATCTGTTTGAGAATTGAAGTTATGGCAGAAGTGCATGTTGCTATGCCTTGATCTTATTTGAGGCTGCGATTGACCCAAAACAAATAATCTAATCTTTTTATTTTTCGTCTTTCAAATATCTTTTAGTAAGACTTGCTTCTTTTTTTTCAAGTTTATTTTTCACATAACCTGGTATCATTGTCTTACTATTTTAGCATTTTGGATAAGTAAGTGCTTATATTTGTGTTTATTTTGGTATGGAACAGAGCGCTTTTTATGAAGGAAATAAATTACAGTGTGGATATGTTATGGTGTATGAAGGATTGAGTGGTTAGAATAAACTTGCAGTTATTTTTGAACTGATATACTGTAATGTTACTTATAAGGCAAGGGAAACAATGGTTAGCAAGTTAGACTGCTATTTCGCACTCATACTCTTGGATTTCATTGTTTATTAATGTGATTTGACATTATTCATGGTGTGCAAGGGTGAATCTGCTAAATTCTTGGATTGGTATCTTAGGTTAAAAGAAGAAAAGAAAATTCTTTGACCGATATGCCTGTTTGTTTTTGCTGTCGTACTACTATTGGAAGAAGTAATTTTGCGTGTCACATTTTTGAAATTGTCCCTGATTAAGAAAAAAAAAAAGTTTTTAGCGAATGGTCTGTATATACCATTTGCAATTTCTTTCCATCTTAGAGACAGGAGATAAATGGGGTGTGCTCATAGTTGGGACACCCTGCAATTATATAGGAGTCCCATGATTCGAGGTTACGTCCCATGGCTTCGCTTAAGGACGTATTATTGAAGTAATTTCTAGTCAAAAATGTCTATTAAACCTAGGTCTGAAAATGCTGAAGTACAGCTATTGAAAGATGGACAGCTGAAATTTAAAAAAATTGTTTTTAAACGGAACTTTATTATTAAAGGAATAAATTCCATTAATGTGTCTTCAATTGCCTGTTGTTCAGATGTTTTCATATGTCAGTTTTTTGTTTTAAATTATTTACAGCTGTTTTGCTGTAGATTTACTAAGTTCTTAAATAAAATAACTTAAAAATTTGTTTTTGAAATAAGGAATACGCCGATATTCATTATGTTATACGGGTTTTGTAATGGAAATGAAAGGCGGGCAGTTGCAGAATATCAGAGGCGATCTATTAATCGCTGGGTAACAGACCGCCGTGTACTCAGTAGAGTTCACTGATATCTAAGAGAAACAGGATCATTTTCTTAGCTACTGCTGAACGTGACCGAGTTGGTGTTGATCAAGAGAAGCCTAACGCAGGGATCTGTTAGGAATTTCTAATAGTCAGGTGCTAAGCGAATCAAGGTATAGAGAATATTACGTTAATTGTTCTTCAAAGTCGGCCAGTCAAGACAAAGACGGCCGATGCAGGTCTGCCGTTGACTAGTGACCATCAACATGCACTTCAACAAATTTTATTTACTGCCGAGGCTACCTTGGTTATGTTATGGTTAGTACTGATGGTTTCAGTAATAGCCAAAGTTCACATTAGTGGTCAAAAGAAAACCAACCCACATGAAACCTACGAAACGAGTTGTGAGCATAGATTTTCAGTAAGCGTTGGGTGTGAAATAATAAAGACCAACATATCCTAACTTTTGTAAAGGATGGTTTAACAGGTGATGTAGATAGTTAACATCACTTTTTACAAGAGTAACTGCCCGTTCATATGGAGAATGTACCTCTTGCGTCAGATTTCAGATGTGGATTCAGCAGAACAGCGCACCAGCTCATTTTGATGGGAGGGTAACTTCACTTTTAAATACTTCATATCGCAATCGTTGGATCGGAAGAGGTGGATTTATTGTCTAGAGATGTTTCTAGACATCCGAGGTCACTTGATCTAAACCTTTCGAATTCATTCTTTGGGGGCACATACGCAGGGCAATACGCTGTCTACGTTGTATTGCAGCTGGAGGACATTATTTCGTTTTGAACAGAATTTGTGAAAATAAACTTGTTAAATAAAGTTCTGTAAAAAACAAATTTCTTGTATTCATTTCAGCTGTCTTCAGTTAGGAAGCATTTTCAGACCTTTTTGAATCAAAATGACTTCAATAATAAGTTCTGGTATTTTATCCACTGTAGCATGCATATTTACAGTTTTCTTAACCGGTTTCGGATTTTCATCCTTCGTCAGAGCAAATTCACCAACTTCGTGTACAGAATTCACTTCAACATAATGTTTCTTTACACTCACACTTGTTGGTTATATATGTGTGGGGAGGTTATAAGGTTATGTTACTATGTGTTGTGTTTATTGACAAAGTGGAATTAGTATAAATTATGATTAGACATTAGAAAATAGTGCATTGTAAATAGCATGTTTTAATAGTTAAGTATGCTCAGTGTTTTATCAAGTCATTTTTATTAGGGGCAGGGGATAACTTATTTCAGGAGTAAACTTTACTAATAAGAATAGATAAAGTTTGAAGAAAGACAATGCAAAGTTTATGGACAGTCAGAAGCTTGTACAAGTAATAAATAAATGTAAAATACAAGCAGGGTTAATACAAGAAAATATGTAAGTTGATATGTAAGAAGGTTAGCAACAAACTGAAAATTGGAGATGATATTAAAATAAATAATAGAGGAAATCGTTTTTACTTATCATGTAATGTAAAATGATATAAATTACATTAAGAATATGTTGAGAGAGATGTTGTGGCATTTGTTAAAGTATTTTTAATAGGGCACGGTAGGAGATTTTAAAAATATATCATGCAAATAATCTGTATTTTAATCGAGGAAAGAAGAAACTTTGGTTCCACAGGTTAGAACTTAATAAAAGTGCATGCATCAGCATTTTTTTTTTATTTTACATTGTGTGTTGTGTGGGGGGGGGGGGGGTATATACATATGTATATGCATAGATGTGTTCTATGCTAGTTGGTATTAGGAAGGACTCTAAAGAGTGTGTCTGAGTTATATTTTATTTAGTAATTCATCATGTTTTTGTGGTTAGTCTTGTGTTTGTATATTTCTATTTTATCTAGAACGTGCGTCGTCTTCCTTTTGTTCCTTGGTGTAATAGGACCATTGTTTTTTCTATACTTTATGGTTCGTGGTTGATCTTTACAAGGTGGTCAATTTTGTTGTATTTGTATGAGCGTAGGTGTTCTTTAAACCTGTCTTTGAGGCGTCTTCCGGTGTGGCCTACGTACGTGCAATTACATTCAGAGCAAGAGAGGTTGTACATACCACTTTTGTCATTCAGGCTGGTTGTTTCTGTATGTGTGCATAGTTTATTTATAAGTTTATTGTTTGTTCTGAATGCTGTTTTCAAGGCTAGTTTTTTGAAAAAGTTTGTCAGTTCGTAAACTAGTTCTTTATGTTTGTGAAAGTGGCGAATATGTGGGGTGTTGTGGGGTTATCGTCCTGGTTGCGGTTTAGTCTATTTTTTCTTAATAATTTGTTGACAGCGCTAGCTGGGTATTCATTTTTTGTGGCTATGGTGTATTATTTGGTGTTGAGTTTTTGTTTGCAGTTGTTCGCTGTAAGTGGTATACTTTCTAGCCTGTTAGTTAGGTGTCTGAGGGCTGCTAGTTTGTGTTGAGTGGGATGGTGGGAACTGGAAGGTATTATGGAGTCAGTAGAAGTGGGTTTTCTGTAAATCCCGTAGTCTATTTTGTTATTATTTCTGGTAAGTTTTATGTCTAGAAAGTTGAGAGTGCCATCGTTCTCGTACTTAAGTGTGAATTTTATATTGGGCTGGAGGTTGTTTAAATAGTTTAGAATGTATCTATGTGAATGTCATGTTGGAGTTAGGTATCGAGTCATCATCGTAACGTGCATAAAATGTTATGTTGAAATTTTCTGTAAGTGTGGGACGTGAATATCTTCTAAGTATTGCGTGTCAATTTCTGATAGAATTGCAGATGTCGGGTGTCCCATTCCTAATCCGTCTGTAGCTACATAGAAATTGTTATTGAAACTAAAGTAGTTTTGTTTAACAGATCAACCATAACTGAAACTACAGTTAAATACATTGATCAATTAACAACCATAACCAAAACTACTTTAGATTCAGTAGCAATTTCTTTATAAAAAAAACAATGGCCCTATTACACCAAGACAAAAGGAAGACGAATGAACGTTCTAGATAAAATAGAAATATACAAACACAAGACTAACCACAAAAACATGATGAATTACCAAATAAAATATAACTCAGGCACACTCTTTAGAGTCATTCCTCACACCAAAACAAAACACCAACTAGCATAGAACACATCTATGCATATACATATGTATATACACCCCCCCACACACACACAAACACACAATGTAAAATAAAAATAAAAAAAAATGCTGATGCATGCACTTTTATTAAATTCTAACCTGTGAACAAATTTTCTTCTTTCCCCTATTAAAATACAGATTATTTGCATGATATATTTTTAAAATCTCCTACCGTGCCCTATTAAAAATGCTTTAACAAATGTCACAACATCTCTCTCAACATATTCTTAATGTAATTTTTAAATTACATCATTTAAATAATAAAATGATAAATAAAAACTTTACATTTTAATAATACAACTAATACAACCTTCTTACATATTTTAGTTACATATTTTCTTGTATTAACCTTGCTTGTATTTCACATTTATTTATTACTCGTACTTGTACAAGCTTTTGACTGTCCATAAACTTTGCATCGCCTTTCTTCAAACTTTATCTATTCTTATTAGTACTGTTTACGCCTGAAGTAACTTATCGCCTCTCCCTAATAAAAATGACTTGATAAAACACTGAGCATACTTAACAACACTATAAAAATTTATGTTATAAGTATTCTTCAAAACATGCTATTTTTATTATACACTATTTTCTAATGCCTAATCATAATTTATAATAATTCCAGTTTGTCATAAAACCCACATACACATAGTAACATAACCTTATAACCTCCCCACATATATACAACCAACAAGTGTGAGTGTAACAGAAACATTAAGTTGAAGTGAATTCTCTACACGAAGTTGGTGAATTTGCTCTGACGAAGGATGAAAATCCGAAACTGGTTAAGAAATCTGTAAATATGCATGCTACAGCGGATAAAATGTCAGATGTTATCCAGCATTGCGGACCCATCCACATATTTATCATTAATAAGTCTTTACTTAAGCAAGCTGTGGACCTTGAGTCATGGAACATCCTATATATATAAGGACTCCTATTGTTAAACGGCATAACTTCAAGAATGGATTCCTTAGAATAAATAAAAACAGTTCCTTGAGACTTGTGTCCGGAAACGCTTGATAACTGAGCTAAAACGTGGAAATATCTCAAAAGTCATGTTTGTTTTTTTTCTCATTTTTTTTACATATTTCTCAAAAACAGTAAACTTTATGCAAAAATATACCAAAATAAATGAGGAAAGAATTTTAAATCTAACGACATAAAAAAGTAAATTTATCTTTAGTGGCTTAAGAGTTAGGCTTCAAAGTTAAAAATTGCTTCCTAAACATGCTACACTATTTGCTCACTTGGTCTTCCTTGGAGAGTTTCATGCTCACGGCTTATTCCATGTACTAAACATTGCACATTAACAAAATATATTCTTAAGAAGTATTATATGACAAAAAGTCCATAAGTTTTATATAAAAAAGTTCATTATACAATATGAAAGAGCTTTCGACCTGAGTGCCTTATTATTTTCAAGTAAACCAGAACACATTACAGTACAGTTTTCTGATAGATTATATTTCATAAATTAACTGTGATAGATTGCTGTCTGTTTTTATGTGTATATATGTACTCTCTCTCATACAAAAATATATATATATGTATAATTAATTAATAATAATTGATGTGGTGGTTGGTTCCGCAGAGCTGGAAAGTATCAGAGACATTTTCCGTGGTAACCTGCTTCATTTTGTGCTCATCGACCGGTTTCGGGCGTTCGCCCATCTTCAGGATGTGTTTTTCAGATTTTCAGACAGTGTGATAACACAGACTTGCACAGAGCAAATTCAGTTTACACACTCAGCAGATCGTGTAAAGCAGAGTGTGTAAACTGAATTTGCTCTGTGCAAGTCTGTGTTGTCACGCTGTCTGAAAAACGCATCTTGAAGATAGGCGAACGCCCGAAACCGGTCGATGACCACAAAATGAATAATGTCTCTGATGAATAATAATTGATGTTTTTATTTATGTTATTATATGGATAAGTGTGTATGTGTGTGTGTGTGTGAGTGAGTGATATTATATATGTATAGTCAGACATTGCTTTCAATCACAGTTAAGATATGTCCCATCAGAAAAACCGGAACCTCCCATGTTGTTCTGATTCGGTTGTGTGTTAACTTGAAAAAGAACTGGCTCGCAGGTCAAAAGCTCGTTCATATTGTGTATTATACATTTTTATACAAAACTTATGGACTTTTTGTCCAATATATTTTGTAAAAGTCCAAAAAACAAACCATAAGTTTTTGCTGGCAATTAAATCTTCAGGAAAATTTCATTCTTGCGCTAGCAGTTCTTTCCATTGTAATCATCGGCTTAAGCGAGTAACTGCACGGGCTTGTGGAAATTAGTCCTTATCTTGCTTACCCCTGATTCCCTAATCAACTTTTCAAGGGCGAATTAATCAAAGGCAGGACAAAACCTCTACCTGTCGTCCAATCCTCGTTTGAAATTTAGTAAGATAGTCGATTGAAGGAGTAGTTTTTAAATAAATCTGGAAAACTAGCAAAAAAAAAGTTTTTGTGATGACTTAGGTTTATCGAGCATTTTAGTGTATCTCTCTAAGGAGTTATTTCCAGGCATGTGTACAGAAGAGTATTTTCTTCTCTTTATCCTTGTGTTTAGAGTTTTAAACTGCCTCCTAAAGGTTCATGGACAGGATCCAAAGGAAAAAATAGGCTCTAAATAACTTATGCTTTTATTTTTGGGTTACTCAAAATACAGGTTACACAATATTATGCTCTGGAAAATATTTTTAGCGTGAACTTAGCTTGACTAAGTTGGAGTTAGGGACAGTCTTTACGCTAGACTATGAATGTCCATTCATAGAAAGGAATATTTTTAAAAGATTAATAGATGGATATGATTTCATGATTATAACTTGCATTATGGGTAAATTTCATATTTAAAAATAAATATTAAAAAAAAAGTGATATTTATATAAATATGGATATGGAATTTGTGATGCCAAAAAACAGGTGATTCCCGTCGATAAGCTGATCAAAGGCAGATTCCAGGACAACTTTGAATTCGTACAATGGTTCAAGAAGTTCTTTGATGCCAACTACTCGGGCCAAGAATACTCGGCACTTGAAGCGAGGGGAGGGATCACGCTCGGTTCGGGGTCTGAGGACGGGATGGGAAGTGGTGGGGGAGTACTTCTCGGATCAAGGCCTCAACAAGGAGGAATTATGCAGTATGATGGAAGAAGGAGGATTGGTACGATGAGGGGATGGATTACTATTAATGATTGTTTAACACTAGTTATCAGACGAATAATGACAAAAAATTGTTGCACTCTTTCTATCATAAGAATGATTTAGCTGGTTTTTCACTATATTTTTTATTTTTGTATTTCTTGTACATTTTTTTTAGAAATTCGCATGCTGTTTACATTAAATTTTTATATATTTACAATATAATATATATTCTGGTATTCATAGTTATTGTTGTATATTTCGTGCTATTAGCTCGTTTGGTTACACTGTAAATGTTTCCAGCCTGCTTACCGTAGCCATAACTGTATAAGTATTTAGATCACCATGCCAAAAATGATTGTGCAAAAGCCATATCTCAGTAGAAAGATATTCTCTCATAGTCAGAGGCTATGTATTGATCATGACATTCAATAATCACATTAATCATTTCAAGATTCTTAAGTATACAGAAAGCCCCCCCCCCCCCGTTAATATTCCAAGTTTTACGAGAAGACGTTGCAAATTACAAAATAGTTGGAACCATTGTTCTCTTAGTTTTTTTACTAAGCTGCTGTAGGTGGAAATATTGCGATCGTGTCAGATTTACGAAATTATGTTTTCGTCGGAAATACACATTTTAAAGGACTCTAGTACGAAAAAAAAGAAGTTTTTTGGCGAATAGTCCGTGCGTGTGTGAGAGTGAACTAAATATTCAAAAACGAAAAATCGCAGGAAGTCAAAACTTGATATTCCGTTTAGGTACCACTCCCGCATCTCACACCAAGGTTTTGGTCAAAATCCTTCACACACAACTGCAACTTCTCAGTGTTTTCAATTATTCGCCATTTTCTCAGAAATCTCTCAGCGACCTCCTTCAAACTTGGCATACTTTCTAGAAAGTAACATAATGTCTGTCACTTATATTTGAAACATTTATCCAGCAAAAATTATTTTTGGGGGAGAATTGTTTTCTGCTTCTATTGGAGCTACAAACTTAACTTACCTGTATGGTGCTACTTCAATAATTCTGTCTTGTAGTATAATTTTATCATTGAAGTAGCACTCTACAGATAGAAGTATTGAAGTAGCACCTTACAGGTAAGTTAAGTTTGCAGCTCCAATAGGAGTGTATCAACTGTATTTGCTCTGTGCAAGTCTATGTTAAAACAAAAAAACAAAAACATCCTGATGATGGGCAAACGCCCGAAACCGGTCGATGACCACAAAAAGAAGCAGCAGGCTATCACGGAAAATATCTCTGATTTCTTTGAATTTTCTCGAAAATGTCTCCAAAATTGAAATGCTAACTGCTCAGATAGAAAACCTATCACATTTATTTTAAGCTGTTAATATATTAAATAATTATTTTTTATCATATTATCACATAGGTAAAAAATACATTTTGTTTTGTTACAACCGAAAAAAGATCAAATAAACTCGTAATGAATCACTACACTGTAGATTTTATTCATATTTTTCGAAAAACTGATTTTTAGGGGGTTCTGGAAAATCGTGGCAATGGATTTCAAATTTTACAGGGATTGATCTAAGCGCTGTCTTTTGGATACAGTGACGTCACATTCGAGTGCTACCCTGCCATATATATGCTAACCAACATTTAGTGCACTTTTACTATATTATTTCAATTTTGAGTAAAATTTTAAGTTAAAAGAAAATTTGTTTATTTTGTAATTATAAAGAGGAAGTGTGAAGTGTGTGTAGCAAGGGAAAGTGATGTGAGTGTTCACAGCAGATTTGTTTTATATATTCTCTTGCTGCTATAAAAGAAATTATTGCAAATCTCACAAATCCTCGAAATTGAGTTTTCATGGAAAATACATGCTTTCAGTTTACTCCAATGCGAAAAAATGTTTTAGCGCTTGGTTCGTTCTTCAGTTTCTCTCTCTCTCAACACACACACCACACACACACACACACACACACACACACATATATATATATTATATATAAAATCTGACACGATCGCAATGCAAGTTCGACCTGGCTTGCTGTCCTTAAATTTTCTTATCCTAGAGATGCATACACATGCTTTTTCCTGCCAATTGTACCTTACGACCAAAGAAATACATCTCTAATGGTGGAGGCCAGTTCGAGCAAGATCTGTAATTAATGAGGAGTAAATTTATAATAAAATAGTACTTTTCTTCTTATTCAATCAAAAAACCGTTATAATATCATTTTGAAATTTCTTATAAGAAGCATGTTTTCATTCATAACTTGTAAAATATCACTCACAGTAAAAAAACCGATCACTGCATAGCAGTGAGCACTCAAATTTTAAAGAAAATGGTTTTACCTGATTTTGAGGAAATTCCAAAAATATCAAAAACCTATTCTATAAAATCACACTTCTGATTAACCGATGTAGCAATATTTTTAATGGGTATTAATATTTTATAGGTGAGAACACCATACATTGTACTGAAGTGGTACTTTAGAGGAAAGCATAAGGTTAAAACCCAAAAAATCCCCCCTCCCCAAAATAGTTTTCCCGGGGAAAATGTTTTAAATAAAAGTGATAGGTATTTGTGTGCAGATAGTATACGAGTAAAGATAATCATTGAGCTGTTTTGGAGAAAATCGCGCTAAACTGAAAAAATCAAAAACCATTCAATAACGTTGTCGATGGATTTTGACGGAAAGCGTGCGGTGATAGTGCCTAAACGGAATGCCAACTTTTAGCTTCCCGCGATTTTTCGTTTTTAAGGTATTTTGTTAATTACACTTGCACATATATACAAACTATTCGCCAAAAACATATTTTTCGCACTGATGGGTCCTCGAAACATGTATTTCCGGAGAAAACCCTATTCGAAAATTTGTCACAATCGCAGTAGGTACTTCCTCTTACTATGAATAAGAGAAAGTAAAAAAAGAAAATATTTGTGATTGTCTGCCATAACACTGCTTATTTCGTTGGCTTAAGAGGTTTCGGATTTTCATCCATCATCAGAATCTGATGATCAAGTCCTTGATGAACCTTGGGAAACGTTCATTTCCACTTTTTAAAATTTTTATAATATACATGTACAATATAAACGCACATAACAATATGGCGACGAGAACAAAATCTTCTGCTCCATAATCTTTGGCTACCTGGATTTGTAGGTGACACTTCATATTTTTATAAGACCTGAAATCAATTTCTTTTGTTGAATTGACTGATCAGATTGATTGGCGCTTAATTGGTGCTTAATTTTTATGTATCAACGAAATATAAGTGGATGTGGGAGAATTTGTAAAGCCATGAAACTTTATATTACCTACTGTGATATTAGGTTCTTTCTTTAAAGATAGGTTTTCGGCTAGTATACGGAATATTCTTAAACAGTAGTTAGTTAATAGAATCATTTTTTTTAGAAGCATTGAATTTAACAATAATAATAATAATTCACTTAAACTTCTCTGTTACATATTATTGCAATGTTTGTACGATCGAATTGATTGTTTAATTGTAATAAAGTTGATTAGATTTTATATTATTTGTTTTCCTTTTTCTAACTGATGTAAGAGAGAGTATTTTTTAAATTGTAGTTGTTTTTTATTTATTATTTGGTGGACAGTACTGACTTTTAGCTTTTGCTCTTTTCTGTTTTACTGCAGCCCATGTTATTAGAAATGCTGCGTTGTTTGCGTCTAGTTTTCAGTTTTGTTTTTTTATTTTTTTTTGGAATTTAGGATATTATTTAAATGTTATGCATGAAATGTTACTGCATGTTTTTATGATGTAATCAAATTAAACAAAGCTTTTATTCATAGTAACAGAAAACATCCGCAGATTTGGAGTATTAGACCACGGTACACGAGACCACTAAATGATTTGCCTCCAATATTTGCATTTATTTATTATGTAATAAAATAAAATGCGAAAAAATAACACGGACATTTAATATTATTGTAGGATTTTATTATGTTATTTATTTAAGTCTCTTTTTTTTTTTTTTAGCATTTTTTTTTGTTATTTTTAAGTGCTCAACGGCTAAGGTTCTTTGCTCTTACTGGACTAATACATTTATTTGCACGAATATTTCTAATACTCTTATTTTTAAATTCTGTATTCGCTAAATCATTCACTCAAACAATCCTACATCCATTCACACAAGTGCCAGGGTGCCAATCCCTTCAGGCTCATCTTTCAAATTCAGTGGCAAGTACAGACGACATTTTGACGATCAAATGATGTTGCAATCTGTGACCGGCATTGATCCCTGCATTCATTCACCCCTGTGGTTATAATCTAACGTACCTCATTCATGCTCGCTAATAAATACAACCATCTTAATAAATACTCTCATTCTACGCTAAACAAACCTAACCCACAAACCTGTCATCACACGTCCATGCACACATCTGCATAAATGGAGTAGAGTACTCGATATTCCTCTACTGCTTTTTATCTTAACCTACTATAGGCAAAGACAAACATGACGTACCTATATAATAATTAGCTATCCTAAATGAAATTCCTATTTACATAATTTTATTACAAGTTAATATGATCCAATAATAAACCAATCTGATCTTTTAGGTTTCCGCGGCCATTTTCATGAAGACCACCTGGTTCCAGGTTGAGATCGCGTCAGTCGTTTGTTAAAAACCGCCATTTCGCACAAGTTTCTATGAAACTTGGTAGAGAAGGAACGTGGCTCCTACTTCCGCCAGATTGACTGCCTTCTTGATCACCCTGTTTACTGTAGGCGGTGGGCGGGGCTTAATTTTCTCTTCCTCCCTGGCTGGCAGGTGATGAGATCTAAGTCTCCCATCCCACTGCCCTCCCGCCAAAGTTTTAACCTTATCCTGCTCCGGAAAACCATTACACGTTTTTCCCCTGCTATTTCGCCGCTTTCTCTGAGCAGGGAGAGCCATGTTCTGCTTAGACGAAGTCCATCATCTCTAATAAGACAGATTTCTTCTTTCCCAATTCCCACTACCTCTCTTAAGACACGTTCGTAAGAGGACCTTATTGTCCTCAAAACTTATGGCATGCCCAGTTGTAGACGAATGTTCTGCGAGGGCAGACTTCTCTGTTTTGTTATACATTACACAGTGAGTATGTTCTTTAAGACGTATTGTGAATAATCTTTTAGTCTGACCTACATAGGTCATCAAAAGTAGCTCGTAGCTATCAAAAGTACATACTTTTGATAGCTGCGAGGTATTATAGAGACACTTTTTTTTTTACAGTGGAAACCTCTTTTGAGCCCTGGTAGCAACTGAGACATTTTCTGTCCGTCCCATGTATGGTAGTTACGTTGTGCTTTGCGAGGATTTTAGAAATCTCCTCCGACACTCCTTGCATATGTGGGGGGATAGCTGTCGTTGTCTCTCTTCTTCCTCTATCTCCTCAGGTTTCCTCACATAGGGTGTTCGGCCCTATTGAAGAGAGTAGTTACTCTTTATCTTTGTAGCCGTTTTGTTTCAGAGCTTGCCGAAGATGATCTTCCTTGGGCAACTCCGTTTGCTCGGCAATCCTGATAGCACGTTTGATCAACGTACTGAACAGACCTCTCTCCGTGTAGGATGGTGATGCGAACTCTCCTTCAAGTATCGGTTGGTGTGGGTTTTCTTCCGGTATACCGTATGTACCAAAGTTCCAATCTTCTTTCTCTGGACACGTGCATCCAAGAAGGGGAGCTTCCATGCTCCTCAATCTCCATCGTGAAATTTATGTTCGGTTGTACGTTGTTTAGGTTTGAGAGGAAAGAGAGCAGTATGTATTTCTCAAGCCCCCAGATACCGAAGATGTCATCTACTCACCTGTACCAATAAGGGGTTTGCGTGGCCTTACTGCTGGGTAATTGCCTTATTGCCTTTCAAGGTGTAACGATCCTGAAGAGGCTCATTGCAACATGGGCAAAACGTCGGTTTTTAGCAAACCACTGACGCGGTCTCAACCCAGAAACTCGAAGTGTTTTTCATGAAAATGGCCGCGGAAAGGGAAAGATCATAAAAGAAACATTTTTATGTTACTAAAAAATTTTATTTTCACTGCAGCTATCATCATATACAAGAAGTAGGTCATTTAAAATCTACTAATGAGACCGCGTTTTGTAGCTTTTCAGTAAACCGACTTATCGATAATATATTGGATGTCCCACGAATATGGGCCGCCAGTTGGCGCATAATTTCTACGCTATTGTAAATATGTTAAAACTATAAGGGCCGTTTTGTGATCATTTTTTTTTTCTCTCTGGTAGGTTTAAATTGAAACTCATCTGTTAAGGTTCTGTGCCCTCTAATCTTGGGGAAATATTACTGAATCCTTGGGACTCTAACTTTTATTATCATTAAAAATAGGATAACTGACAATAAAACATTAGCCTGCTTATTGTTTATTTTATTTTGGACAAATTTATGTCGACTATTTACACGACAGATTGCTAGAATTATTAGAATATGTTCCTTTCACTGCAAGAATAGACAAAGTTTTCAACATAATGGGAGTCCTGCCCATAATGGGATACTCTTTGGAATGGTCAGGTGTTGTGGGCTTTCATGATCTCCTGATATCTGCTTTAAGGCAGATTTGGGAGGATCCCACAATGATAATGATTATACTTTCTCACGAGATCAAAGTAAACTTTGTGCAAGCGTGTCAGAGATCACACTATAGTTGATAAACATCAAGCAACAAGTTCAGTCAGCCACAGAAGCAGAATGTGTTTGTTAAAAAATGGAGACACATATGAGACCAAAATCCATTAAAATACGTTTTTTTGCTGTTTTTGCGTTACGACCATGTCCATATCTAAATTTTATTGAATAATGATTATTGTATCTAATAGTAAAATAAAACGTAAAATGTAAAATAGTTATGCACAATAGACCGTGTACGTTGCAGTGCAATTGGCCCCTTTACCTGTTTAAAATAATGAGAATGTAGTAGAGAATATATATAGTGTTTCTCTAAATCCTACTGGAAACGAAAAACAAATTAAAAACTGGCTGAAAAATATCTGTTTTTGGCATTAATATCTCAGTAAAGCTTGATATTTTGAAGAGCGTTTGAGACGTTTTACATTTTTGATGGCAGAATAGGAGTTGGGTTAAAAGATAAACCTAATTTCAAGCTGAGTTGGACCTTATTTATGTAAATGTAGATATACATATATATAGATATAGATATAGATATATATAATGTATACTCGTAAATCGCAAGTCCACATAAATATATAACAAAAATTCGCAGAAATGGCTCAAAATTATTCTAAAAATCTGAAAAGATTGAGGTTGATAGTTAAGTTGCTGCAAATTTGGGGAGAATAATAATATTGGGTCGATACATCGGCTGCAGGCCCCTGGGTATATATATATATATGTCGTCAATTTTATGTTTATTTTTTATTAATTTTAATTATTTATTTTTAAATTAATTTCTTTGCATGATAATTCATCTTTTTTTCCTTTTTGATATATGCATGATTTGTTTTTTTAGATTGTACCAATTGACAAACTGGTCAAAGGAAAGTTTCAAGATAATTTTGAATTTCTCCAATGGTTCAAGAAATTTTTCGATGCTAATTATTCCGGTCAGGAATATTGTGCATTAACCGCACGCGGTGGTGAAGCAATGGGAATGGCTAGTGGATCAGTAACCGGCTCAAAATCAGCTCCAACACTTGGCCAATCTAATAGAAGATCTAAGACGGACCTAACTACACAACAGGCTCAACAAACTCAACACGCTGCGCCTAGGACACTATCAAAACCAGTCGCAACATGTATGATACTGTCCGTATAAAGTTTTGGGGGTATTAGTACAAAGATTTTGGGGAAATTCAATTATATTATGTATATGTTGAAGGCCTTGTTCATTTTTCTCTTCAGAAAATAACTTGTAAGAATTGTGAACTACTTTTTTCTAGTGCCCACAGAGTAATGGCCAAATTGTGCATAATTTCTAAACGGATCCAAAGGGGCACAGGATCTTTTTTTGTTGCATTTTTAATCTCGTGTGTTTACTTTTATTTTAACTCGCCTCTTAAACCTGAAATCGACCTTTGGACGTTTGGCATATAGTTTCTTTTTCGCTCCAAGTTTTATTAATCTTAAAAAATGAGGATACAAATTTCAAAACAAGACGCTCTTCAAAAATCAACATATTCCTGAGATACTAAAGTTCAAAAATAGACATTTAAGTCAGTTTTCATTTATTTTGTTCTTTTTAGCGCGATTTAGAGAACGAATTTTTATTTTTATATTTTTTTACTTTTTCTTTCTCCTGTACCTACTAAGTATTATTACTTCTAAACATTTATGTAATATATAATATGGGTTTTAACTATAAGATTGCGATTTCTTTATCATCTTAAAAAATAAATAAACCAAAGAGGTAAGCGGTAAATACCTAGGTACTACGACTTTTCTGATACGCTTTATGAATTTTTTTTAAAAAAGTGTTGCCTGTACAATTTTTTGTTGTGTTATATCCACATAAGCATGTTTATGCATGATATAGCTTTAGTTTACTTGAAAATATAATCCATTGTTCTAATAATAGTTGTCCTCAGATTACAAAAAAAAACTATATTTTTATAGTCTTTTTGGCTTATTAAGATTGTCAATTTTGCTTTTGAACAACAGAAATTAAGACTATTTCATTATGTTTTTCAAAGGCGCAGTAACTGAATGTCTGTCTATATAGTAAAACGCCCATGAAAAGGGCAGTAACTAATTCAAGCAACAGTTTTAGTAAGAAATTTATAATAATTGGGCTTATGCATATGTTAGACTAGCAACCTTTTTTGCAGCTTTTTTTTTTAGTAAGTTGATATTAGTTACTGTTTGACTGGCTGAGTTAATCTCACAAGTAGCTTCTTTCATAGTCTAAGAAGAGGGTGGTTAAACTTTTTTCACACGCGGACTAAATTTCATTATTTTTACAGGCCATGGCCTAGACGAAAAAGTGATTTAACTTGTCTTACTGCTGTGTCAAATTTTCGAAAATGAGTTTTCACCATAAATACATGTTTTGAGGTCCCTTGTTCTTGGTAATGTTTTTCGCGAATGGTTACTGTGTGTACGTGTGAGAGTGCGAACTAAATATCTCAAAAAAAAAAAAAATAGGAAGCTCAAACGACATTCTGTTCAGGTACCCGCAACTAAGACTTCACTGATTTGTTTTTCAATTCTTCGCGATTTTGTTCATAGCGGCTTCTACTAATATATATAACCTATATATATGTATATAGTCCTATCACTTTTAATTGAAACATTTTTTGGGGAATATTGAATTTAGGAAGGTTTTGGGGGAATTACAACGTTAATTCCACTGGCTTCAGTACAATTTATAGTTCAATATCATAATGCATTGCTATAAGTCCAATTTTGGAGAAAATCAATTATTCAGAAGGGCGACTTTACAACACGCTTTTCTTGTTTTTATTGGATTTTCTCAAAAACGACTCTTGAAGATTTTCTTTAAACTTGGAATACAGAATGCATTACAACATTGAAATTAGGCATTATTTTTAACCAATAGCTTCAGTGTATCGTATAGTTTTGCTTTTTGTTTATCTTAAATAGTTTCAAGTTAGTTATCAAGATAGTTATCGGTTAGAGTAAACTTTATTTGTAGTAGATGAACTTCTTCCTGGAGAATAATTGTTTTCACACACTCCTTTTGTTTTATTCTTACTCTTGGAGGCATTATCGAGTTAGAAACTCTCTCTCTCCCTCCTGCATGAAATGAAATGACAAATTTTCAGTAACTATAGTTCTGTGGTTTCTGCATAAAAAATAAGTCTGCTTTTCTAACAGCTTGATTTATTTATGTGTAAATAAATACATTAATGTATTTAATTGTTTTTTAGTACCCATATGTACAAAAGTTTCCTCTATCGGCAATAAGTGGCGTGGCGTCCAATGTTCGTTCATAGTCTTCTGTTCTTAAGTGGAGCAATCTATGTGCCCATAGCGACATATTCCACTACCAGTTTCCACATTCTTCCTACCTTGTTTAAAAACGTACTATCCTACCAGAATGCGCAGTGTAGGTCGTCTTAGCTAATATATCTTCTTGTGGCATTAAAGTTATAGGGGTTTCGCAGGGATATCCTGTGTACTCTTTTTCTTCATTTTTCTCCGGTAAGACTGCAAAATAAATGCAGGTTTAGTCTGCCAGTTGAGGTTCTTTTGGGTAGCTATAGTAAAATGTTTTGTCTTCTTTGGGATAAAAACATTTTTGCCCATTGACATGGAATACAGGTTTCCATGCTTTTGATATCCTGTTCTAATGAGAGCCAAATGAATTGGTTTTAGACTAATTCTTTTGCATTTTTAATGCTTGAATGGGCCAGACTATGCAGCATTTCAAATACTGTCGATATTGTTTTAAGATGAACGGTCTAGGATTTTCTGTTGAAACATCATTAATAAGTTCAACTCCCTCCGAAAATATGATTTTCAGGAAAATATGGGAGGTTTTATTTGGTTGCATTAGGTTTGCGAGTTCGATACCGATAGCATGTGTTCTATAATGTTCGACGAATGAGATGATAGATGGAAGTATCAGCGATAAATTCTTGAGCAAGTGTCGGCTGGAACGTTTTCTTTTCCTGGAAAATAGCGAATATCATTAGTGAATTGTTATTTGACTCTGTCTTAGTTGGGGGTGAAGCTTTATTGCTGTTTTCTAAAAGCATAAGTAAGTAGTTTACAGTCGGAGAAAATAATGAAAGTGGTTTATCCAGAAAGTCGGGCATCATGCCAGCGATTTCACTATCCAGTGAACCGTCGAGATAATGAAATTTTGTTTCCTCATCAGTGATTTGAGCAGTTGTATTTTAGCATTGTATTTAACTAGAATGAACCAGACATTTACGATCTTTCACCAGAATGGCGGAATTTTTACTGCAACGCGAGCAATTTGTAAGTTGTTTTTCATCTTTTCATCACACATTGTGGACGAATAAAAATTAATTGGAAGGAATATTCGGTAGAAATAGGTTAATTATTTAGCTTATCAAAATTATGTCGGGATCACCACTATGATTTCTGCACAAAATACAAGTCTCTTTTTCTATAATTAACAACTTTATTTATACTTAAAACTTTTCTATACTTAAAACTGCTTTCTAATCATATGTACAAAAATTTTCTTGTATCGGCAATAAATGGCACGCTCTGTTAGTTCTTAGTGTCCTGTTTGTAAGTGGCGCAATCTATTGCCTCAAAGCCACAGTTCTTTCAAAATGCATAAAATTCAGGGGAGTAGTGTATTTCTAAAATTGCAAAATGATGAGTTTCTCCATTTTTTACATCTCTTACTCCTGACAAGAGCAAGTTTGCGATCTTGTTAAATTTTCGAATTTAAATTTTCACGGAAATAAATGATTTGTCTTGAGTACGCAAAAATATTTTTACCGATTAGAAATGTTTAAAGCTGCGAATATCAAGTTTGTGTGTGTGTGTTTGTTTGTGAGAACTAAGTATCTTGAAAACGAAAAATTGCTGGAAGCTCAAACTTGAAAGTCTGTCTACGTACTACCAGCGCATGTGACACGAGGGTTTCAGAGAAAATTCATTAACCAAAAGTGTAACTTTACTAAGTGGTTTTGTCAGTTTTTCGCGATTTATTCGAAAATGGCTCCAACGTTTTCTTAAAACTTCTTATACTGTCTACACACAAAACCTAGCTTTTATTTGCAACATTTTTCCGGGAAAATTGATTTTTGTGAGGTTCTGGGAAAGTTTTACATTAAGCTCCCCTCTAAAGTACCACTTCAATATAATACATGGTTACGAACCATATATTAATACTAATATACGAACAAGCATTGATAGAATTCCAAATTTACAGAACAGGTTTTTCAGTTTTTTGGAATTGTCTTGAAAAAGGCCATAACGGTTAAACATGGAATGCTAATTAAGTGCTCAGTTATAAACCGCATTTTTATTTAAAACATTCCCTCCTCCCAATTGATTTTTAGATAGTAGTGCGGAATTTGTGGCGGCAATGTTAATTGCGGGACTAACTTTCTTGGCGCGCTCTTCTGGACTACAATGTCAGCACTTTTCTACTTGAGTAGAAGGTTAGAAGGTGATAGTTGCCCCCCTCCACCTCTATATTTATGTTAGGACACATGAGCAAAATTTGATGTTTCAAGAAATTCCTAATTTTATATTTAACAGAAGTAAGAGGAAGTGGTGTGGGTGTTTCACATAAGATTTTTAGTTGACGTTTCCAAATTTCTAGTTATATTTGAAATGATTAATTCGTGCCCTAATTGTCCAGCACGTTGTAGCTAGAAATTAAGATCATATAAATGTTCTATATGAAATTAAAATCATTTAAATTAATTTTTATATTATATTTGAATAAACAGTTCATGTCTATGTGAAGTCCTTACAAATTACCAGAATTCGTCCTGAAGCTGCTGCATAATCGCGGTGTTAACACATTCCGAGAGGAAGGCCCAATTTCCAAATGTACAAGTTTTTTTTTCTTAATTGTTCATTATTCCCCGCTCAGTTTAGAGTTTCATGAGCGTCCCAAGTTTGGTTTCTGTGGAAGTTCAAACGGTGATGACCTAGCAACGTGGATAAATATAGGTGTAGTAACAATTAGTAGCCGATCTATGTTACTACACGGTGATGGAACGGCGTGTTGACACACATCCTGACTACATCTGACAAGCATTGGATCCTTACGGGCTGTTGCGCCAAGGGTTTTTGTCAATATACATTCTTATTTCCTCTCTGAACAATATTACAAAAATACTGTAAAAAAAAAATTTAATCGTAAGTTTAGTCACTAATAACAACTAGGATTTAACAGCAGTTAGATTAGATTAAATTAGATTGAAAACGGGGAAGGCGAAGCCTTATTCCACTGCGAGCTGCATTGAGAGGTCTATTGTGGATCCCCTGGGCTTATTGCACATCCTTCAGCTTTGCCCTCTTAATCAGGCCTAGCAAAGCTGTAAGTGGCTCCGTCATGAAGTTCATGGCTTATTACTTGTGCCCAGTTGAAGAAACCTTATCTTTATCAGGCTGGCACGCTCAAAAAGGATGTATCTAGAAATTAAGATCATATGAAATTAAAATCATTTGAATTAATTTTTATATTATATTTGAATAAACAGTTCATATGTCTATGTGAAGTCCTTACAAATTACCAGAATTCGTCCTGAAGCTGCAGCATAATCGCAGTGTTATCTCATTCCTCCTCGACCTTGCAGAACCGGCATAACGCGTTGTCAAGTAGTAAATGCTGCATGTGTCTATTCAGCCTACAATGCCCTGTTAGTAGACCCACTATTCGCCTTATATCCCTACGGCTGTGGCCAGTAGATCCCTGGTGAATGTAGGTAAATGTCTTTTAACAAAGAATTTAGCCTGCCTCTGCCTTGGTGTTCTTTCCCATCATTGCAGACGCTGGTCTTCTATCTAATCCTTGGTAGAAGCTTGAATCAGGCTCTTGGGCAATCCGCAGAAGGGCTCGGGGTCTACAAAGGTATTCTTCGAGCCCTCTGTCGTCAGGACGTCCGTCCTTTCGTTGCTAAGGAACCCCGCATCACCCGGCACCCAGGAGAGTGTCAGCTTATTTCGAGCACTCACCTCGATTAGGGCAGTACCAGTTTTTAGACTATTTGGTGTGAAGAAAATGCCTTCAGGGCTGTCTGACTATCGGAGTATGGCCACTCTTCTACTTATAACCTCCTAAGCGCAGAGTTGTAACGCCACAACTTCGGCCTGAAAGACCGTGGCGTTCTTCCCTATGTTGGCCTTAATCTTAACTTTAGGCCTGCCCCCCATAGACCCCAGTCGGAGTTTTAGAGCGTCTGTATACTAGACGCGAGTTACCGAGCAGAAGAGGATTTCTGTCCTATCGCTCTCTGTTCGGTGTAACATTGTGGAAGTTCCTTTCAAAATAAAGCTCGGGAATCATCCTGTCGGTAGGCAAGCCAAGTACATGGTCAGCCTTACTTCCTCTGTCAACCTTTGGTTAAGACACTAATGCCTAGAGGTGATAGATGGCGCCCCCTGCAGGAGCCTATGAATCCCCATTGTGACCTCGCCTTGCATTAGAATATGTAGCGGTGGTAAATTAAGAGGAACCTCCAACGCCGCAGTCGGGGTGGTTCTCATGGCACCCAGGCATGCTTGTTTTTGGATCCCCCACTCAGCCTTTCCACTGACCCCTTCTGCAGAGCCTTGGTCAACCAGACCATCGACCTCATATGTAATCATGGGTCTGATGACCCTGATGTAAATCTAGAGGGTTAGACTGGGCCCAAGCCCCAATTCCTTGCACAGAGTCGTCTGCACCTGTTGAAACACATTGGTCTTGAGGGCAGTCTTGTCATTTGCTGATTCCAAGTGAATCTGCGGTCAGATGTACCCCTAGGTACTTAGCCTCCAGCGCAAATGGAATCGGAGTTGCCCAAGTTAGGTGGTTTAAGGCCTTCCAACTTGTGGCGTTAAGTGAAAGGAACTATTATGGCTTTGTGGGGGTTTATAGATAACTCCTCCCTGGGGTAGGTGCAACCTTAAGCATTCCACTGAAGTGCCACTTTAATACAATGTATGGGTACGTTCCCACCTTTTAGTATTAAAGCACTTTAAAAGCATTGCTAGAATTCTAAATTTAAAGCAAATAGGTTAATCGAAATTCCGAATTATAGAATAGATTCGGCTTGTTTTGGAATTATAAGGCCCTCAGGAGAATCTGTGACATTGATTTCAAGAGTTTATGGGGTTATCTAGGCGTTCATTTCTGGACTACAATGTAATCACATTCATAACTTGTGTCTTATCTTATGTATCCATACCTTATATCTTATTTATGTTGGGACAACTGAACTTTTGAGAAAAAAATTCCAAGTTTAAAGAACATTGTCAGCTTTATAATGAATTAACGCCAGTAAGAAAAAGTCGTGTGAGTGCGTCACCCAAACCTTTTGTCATTGGGGTGGGTTTGTGGGATAGGTAGGATAATTATTGGGCACGACATTGAGTCACATAGGAGCGCTCACGTTTATACAAAACGTCTATATAAGACGTATAAATTCTCCCTTGCGTGGAGTGTTGTGATATTTTGATCTAAACTTTTTTTTAAGGAATTAGAAGTTTTTTGGTAATTGCAGAGTGTAGGTGTTCTTGAATATTAATAACTCTTTAATTGAAATTATTATAAGTTTCTTCCATCATTTTATTATATATTTGTTGGATTTGTGAACACAATTTCCATTATTATTTATATTTACATTTTTCCCTTACAAAAATGTTTAATATTTAATAAATCTCACTTTACAGCATCAAAGGCTGCAACTCGTAATTATGCGCCTGTTGTGCAACCTAATGCAACTAATTTACAATATTCGCGTAACAGAGATCAACAGACTATTGAAGAGTTAAGTAATCAGGTAAATTAATTGCCTAAATTTGTTTTGTAAAATCAATTTTTCTTACATAAATCAGGTAATTCACTAAATTTTTTCTCTTCCAGCTTGCTGATGTAAAATTGACAGTCGACGGACTTGAAAAGGAAAGAGATTTCTATTTCGGTAAATTGCGAGATATTGAAGTTGTCTGTCAGGAGCATGAAGGGGAAACTCCTGTATTACAACGTATTCTGGAAATTCTTTACGCAACAGAGGTATGTAGTTGTTTCACAATGACACTATTCTCTGAGTTACGTATTTTTTAGAACGGTGATTCTGAACCCTCCCATTAATTAATTATAGCTAGACCGATTCTGCTGAATTTGTCATTTGTCATTTTAGTTTAGAGCGCATTTTTTATGGAAATAATATTTTGTAGCGGAATGTTGTGAGAACAATATTTGTGAATTTACTGCTATGAGAGGAAATATTGCATTCGTATCAGATTTTAAAAATAGAGTTTTCACCAGAAATACCTATATAAAATAACTCTGTGTGTGTGTGTGTGTGTGTGTGTGTGTGTGTTTTGTAACGGAATAACCTCAAATTTGATGTTCCGTTTAGGTGCCCCTACCGCATATAAGTAAGGTTTCAGACAAAATCCATCAAACAGAAGTGCGACTTTACTCAATGTTTTTTCATTTTTCGCAATTTTCAAATTGATTCCAACGATTTCTATGAACTGCATACTATTACATAAATATATATATAAATGCCTATTACTTTGGGAACATTTGTCCAGGAAAATAGATTATTAGGGAAGTTCTGAGGGAAAGCAATGTTAAGCTTTCCCAAAAGTGCCACTACAGCACAATTTATGTTCTGCTACCTACGTAATATTAAGGCATATTGAAATTACATTCTAGCTTGGCTAGAATTCCGAATTTGAAGAAAATCGATTAATCGGAAGTGCCATTTTATGGATAGGATTTTGAGTTTTTTAGAATTACTTTCGAAAATTGCTCCAACTATTTTCTTTAAACTTGGAAAGCTCACTGCACAGATGCAGTTTTTATTTGTATCATTTTTTCGGAAAAATTAATTGTACGATTGTCCTGGGCGCTTGCGAATTAGATTTAAATTTAAACTACTCACAAAGACCAAAGCTATGCTTAGAGGAGAGACTGAAAACGCTGTTAAGTAATCAAGTATAACCACTGCCACCATTTTAATGTAATTGCAAACCCAACTAAGCGTTTAAAGTATAGCGCAAGTTAAAGAAAATTTGTCAATTAGAATTTTGACAATTTATTCCTTGAAAGTCTGGTGAGTGTTTCATACCTGATTTTTAAGCATGGAATCATTGAGAGAATTAAGGTTACTATTAAATTTATCATTCATTGTCTAAAAATAATAATAAATAAAATGGTGTCATTTTTTCCATATCGTAATTTTCCTTGTTTTTTGCTTTTGTTTTCAGGATGGCTTCGCCCCACCAGAAGACCTCTCAGAAGGACAATTTCCCGATGAAGAATATTAACTCAAATTTTAATTAATAAATTCCGTAACATCAAAAAAATAAAATCATTTAAAAACTATTTTTTCCGCCAAAATTATGTACATTTTTTTTTACAAGAAAATGTTAATGAAAAATATTTGTTAAAAATCTGTGTGCTGAAGTATATATATACATATATTTTTTGCTACTGAGATGTTATTCAATGTTAATAATTAATGTAAAATGACTATAACAATTTTTGATCTTATATTCAGGTGATATTTCCCTTTTTCGCCTGACGTCTATACAAGTGCTACTTTTATTTTTATTTTTTTTAATAAGTATCCAATTATTATGTTAATTTATATACGTTTATTCGAATTGGAATTTGTTTAATGATATTTAATACCAGTTTTTGAAGGCTATTTAAATGAAATGGAAAAGAGGTTGCTTGTGAATGTGCGTATCAGTATTTGCTTAATATTTTTATCATTAACATTATACTAGCTATTTTATTTTTATTTTAATAACACGTTCACTGCATTATTATGTCTTTTGTATCTTGTTTAATAGATACAGGCGAATAAATAGAACACTAAAATATGGTCCGTATTAGGTATATTTAAGTAGAATCGCCCAAGGTGCATTTGCAAGGTAAATTATACAACTCCTTGTATTAAATGAACTACGATTTCAGTTTATTATTAGTACCAACATCTAATTGTGGTATTTATAAAATGATATATACTTACATCACTGACACATACATCAAGTAATATACTTGTTTTTTAACAGAGATTAGTTAAGTGTGAAGGTAAAACTACATATCAGTATTTGTATGTCGTATGTCATTCGAACTCTCTTCATATATTGAATACAGTATACGATTATCATCCGGTATTGCTATATTCCAATTTGCATGGGCTAGCAGACATGTTCTTTCAGCATCCTGTTCTTCGCTGACCTCTTCAGATACCCTGGATAACTTCACTTCGCACGCCTTCCAAGCAGATTCCAAACAACACATCAGATTTAAGAGTGTGGCTTTTACAGTTCCATTTTCATGTTCTGATTTGAACATTTTTGGGACTTCTGCCCTATTGTTTTTCACAGTTTCTATTGGAGAACATCGGCCGTTGGATGTCCAGGATTCAGAAACAACTGTCATGATTCCCTGCAACCTATTGATAGTAAGTAGATCGAATAACCCTCAAACTCTCTGAACTATAAATGAATACCGTAGACATTGGTATAAAAGAGACGCTTGTTTTCAAGGAATATTGTATTCCTCCAAGAACGAATACTTTGCCTCATAGGGCAAAACGCACCAGTTGTTTTACAAACCTTGCTTATCTTCATCCTTGCCTTCCTGTTTCTGACAGTTCTGTATAGGACATCTTCCAATGTCTTCTGCTATACACTGTGCCATTCTGTACCTGGAGATCATCTCTACCTAGCTTTTCTGTCTTTCGGGTGTGGTTATGCAGCCCAGCTTATTCAGCCTCCATTTTAAATCTCAGCTTTTCCTTTATGAGAAGGACACATCATCAATGAATACGTGTCCTCCAATCTTCTCCCCAGGTTTATATTTATAATTTATATACAATAATGCAACATGTGATTAAAAAAAAAAAAAGTTGAAAATCTGAGCTACGCCATAACCTATTTCCTTTGGGTTGGATGACTCGTTTTTTTTGCTATTGACAGTCTATCCATTACAATGATTTACCACTTTTTTTTGCGATCAATATTATAGGAAGTACATGACGTGTTACAAAGAAGTAGGAACAAATTGATAATTGGTGATTTGTAACACATGACAGGAAAAAAGATTAAACGGAGAACTTCCCACAGCCCCTCCTTAAAAAATAAGTGAAGCAGTGAACTTGTTGAGAGCACTCGAATAGAACACAATTTACTTAACTAGCACATTCTTCATTAAACAACTATATGTATATATATACAAAAGCATAATTGTTTTTTGAGTTTAAGCCTCTATTTTTTAAATAATGCTATGTTCGGTTTTATATTATTTTGTACATTTATTTTTATTTGTAATAAAACAAAATGTTTGTTCTAATTTATTTGAAATGTATGAAGTGGACGCACAGGACCTCCTTATTAAAAACGATGTTTTGCCCGCTATGCATAAATTCTTCTATATTTTTTTATTATTTAATTTTTCTATTAGCACATTACGATTTCCTCCGAACATATATATATTTTCCTCTTCATTTTATAATTTTGAAACTGGAATTCAGCAGTTCACATTATATTTTTGTACACATTACATATAGTATATCAATTTTTTATTGAAAAGTTTGATTTCTAATAATGGGGTCTTCCACGGCTTTTTAAAACAGTTAAAATTTAGACCCGGAATAATGTTTTAATGGTAAACAATTTCTTGAAAAAAGTTATTTTCTTAGTTAAATATCTAATTGAAATGAGACTACGTTGAAAAACGTAAGAAATGCCGCCCATGAAAAACGTAAGAAATAACATCACTATTCATTTTGATGCCGTATCTAAGTAGGTTCAGAATGCAAAAGGGTTTCTCTAAATGTTTAATTTTTATAAAAACTAATAACGATATTCAAGTGCTCGTTCTCCATAATGTTGAAATCTATTTAACTCTCATCATAATATTATGCAAGGTAAACTAAGTTTACATCTGTTTTATCTATTGTAAATGGGCATTTATTTGAGATTACATTTTCCAAAAATATGATTGAATTTTGCATTACAAAACATTATTTTTAAAAAATTCATCTAATCAGTAAAGAGATCACATACTCTTTGGAATCTTAACATCTTTTTGTACATTTGCATTATCCAAATTATTTTTTTCAAAATTTCAGCTCTATTTTCTTTTTGCAAAAACTCACATAACAAAATCACATTTTGTTTTTATTTATAATTTAATTATACAATTTCAGCAACTATCTTATGTAAACACGTAGTTCTCACTCATGAATAGTGACGTCGCCACTTCAGTCAGCTAGTGAACTCGTGTAACAAATCAAATGAAACTTTTAATACATATTTTGTATATTAATGTTAATTTTAATTTAAATAATATATCCTATTTATAATTAAGTGGCTCATAGATGAAAAAAGGCATTTTGAAGTTTTTGTGGAAAACCCCATTTAGTTAAAGAAATGATGTACTCTCATATTAACGTATTCGAAGCCCCCCATGATGCAACTGCGTCTTGAAATGAAATCATTTTATAGAAATTGTCTGGAATATTAACATTTACACATACATTCATTAATTACAGTAGTTATATTTAGTTTTTTTCTATTCGCAAGGATGTAAGTCATATAAGCTACTTTATAATGGTGTAAACCTTTAATTTCGGTATTTTTTATCAGCGAATAAACAGTGGAATAAAATTGATCGTATAAAATCGAATAAATATGAGAAAAAGATGAGTGACGGTACTGTCTTATTAGATTTGTATTAAACTATTAATGCTTCTTCTTATAGAAGGTATTGTTTTAAAGACATGTTGCGTCATCATTATAATAATAATAATCTGGTTAATGCCAGCTTTGATATGACCACTTTTTGCAGTCCGTTATAATCACCCAGACTGAGGACAGCAATTTGGTCTTTGGACAGCAACTTAAAAATGACGTAGAACGCGTAGCACTTTCTAATGTATTTAATAATTTTCATACATAAATAATTAATAGAACACTATGTTGTAGCAAAGAAGGCAAAGGGTGGTAAAGTGTTAGCAGTGCTTTTGAGACCCTAAAAATCCTACAAGTTGATCAAGAAAAGAGTTCAATTTAATCTACTTTGCCAAAAACTTTTGGTAGTTCGATCATGGTAATAGACCTCTCTTTGTGTTTATATGGCTCTATCGAAGCTTCCAATTTATCTTTCTATAGTAATCGATTGGCAGTATCACCAGGTGCTGCAAAAAGTTTAAGTGTCACATATCTATCAATAGGTCGTTTTCAACTGTATTCATTTTTTTTTTTAAACTTAACAGAAAAAAAAGTCATAGAGATAATAATG
Source organism: Triatoma infestans (assembly GCA_011037195.1). Classification (NCBI taxonomy): domain Eukaryota; kingdom Metazoa; phylum Arthropoda; class Insecta; order Hemiptera; family Reduviidae; genus Triatoma; species Triatoma infestans. The sequence goes on along the minus strand of JAAEAF010014365.1, from coordinate 109,262 downwards.
TTCCGGCTTCGAATGGGTTAATATGTTAAGATTTTATAAAACAATAAAAAAAAAAATAAAATAGTTTTTGTTTGCAATATTTATTTATTGACAATCTAGGAGATTTTTAAACATATTTCATTTTATGGAGACTTTTTTCTTAAAAATTTTAATTTATTAAGAGTCGTGATTCTTTCAGTTTCATGTTTTTTTCAGATATTTCAGTTTCACAGAAATATATCAGGTGAATGATCGAATAATGCTCAAGTTTGCATTCACTTAATATGATGTTGATGTTCACCAGTGGTGGCTGTCTGGAAAAGAATAATCAATGAAATTTGAATAGTAATAATTAAAAACCTGGATTTTACTGATACAATTTGACACCACCATTGTTATTGTATCACTTCTGGGAACCGTTGCTATTTTGGCGTAGCAGTTTATAATAGGTCATCGTATCTGATTTGTATCTTAGTTTTATGCAATTTCTACTGTGAGACTATAATTTTCTTTATTCTTCATCACGGGCGTGGGACAAAGAGGGCCTTCCAAAATAGAACATTGTAATCACAATAAAAACTTTCACCCTCATTCTTAGGGAGAATGCAAAATAAATTTGAAATTCTAATTAGTATTTTGTGATAGTTAAATACATTTCTTAATAATCAGTATTATGTAATTCGACATTTACCAATTACTCGTTTTTAGTTATTTATTTTTTAAACCAAGAATGTAGGCGTTTCGGCTAATTCATGTTGCAATCAATCAGAGCCGGTGCAAACATTAATTTCTGAAGGTCTCAGAGGGACTGCGACTTCCAAATTTCTAACAAAATTAGTTCATAGGGTAAGTGTCTGGGAAAACATGAGAAATTTTGTCCTATGCAATAAACTGCTTCATTTACTGGTCATCGCCCGATCATAGATGGGTGATCACCCGAAACCGGTCGATGATCACAAAATGTAGCTATCACGAATAAAGAATGTGATGAAGTAGAATTTTGAGAGATGTACTGATATGGAAAGTAAATTAAATTCATTTGTCCAGCAAATAAGGGATCCTTAGACAAGGATAATTTCAAATTTGATATAATACCTCACTTAAGTATTGGGCAGCTGTCACAAATACGCAATAAAACAAATACAAACTTCTTATAAAACTAGCATTCTGTTTGTCCAGTAGCTAAACCATGTATTTGACAGTTGTAAATTATGTTTAAAACTATCTAATTTTTTCAATAAAAAAATGTTTTTTTTCCAAATATCTTGAAGTCCTACTAAATAACTTCTTGCTCAGAACTGAAAACCTCAAACCGCCCTCCTTGCCAATGGAATAAGCGATCTCGCTCATTTGTCTCCTGTTACTGCTGAGATATGCTCTAACATGGAGCAAGTTTTCTCGCATCTAGTTACTTTTGCAGAGTTCCTTATAATTTCAATAGGATCACAAATCCTGAGGTAGTCGTCGCGTGCAGGTTACATTCTATATTTAAGACTGTAGAACAAGTTGTAGAGAACGTAAGCAAGTATACACCTCAGAACGGGATACATCTTGCAGCTTCCATTTGTAACCTTGTTTTGCCAACTGGTCCGCCTTCTTATTTCCCAATAAAGCCACAAAGAGTGGATATCATTGATATTTCTCATCCTTTTGTCGTATTTCCCAACACCATCTTTCATAGAATTAATTCTCAAGCAAGGTTTCACTTGTATAATGTTCACAAGGGTTTGGTTAACATCAGATTTAGTCTTTAGGATCGAATAGGGTTATCATGCATTCTTATTTGTTTTGTTTTTTAGCCGCCACTTAGCCATATTTAACATCTGAGCATCCAAATTAGATGCATTGGTTCATATAGGGTACGCTTCTTGATCCCGGCGCAGCTACTCGTTGATGTGTATTCGATCCATTGTGAATAAAGACGCTTTTTGTCTGATTTACACAAAATTATGTGAACTTTTCGGACGTCTAATAACCGGTAATCGTTATCTTTTTGCACTCTTCGATCATTTACCATAACCAATTGGCTATTTACATTAAAACTTAATTAAATCCATAACGGCGTTTTGCTAGCTAGAGCTCTTAGTTGCCTCAGAATGAATTAAAAAATATATATATTCTGTTCAGTTTGATTAGAGCATTCTGTGGAACAACGCCAATATAATGGCTACTATTGAAACCCTTAAGAAAAATAAACTATATTGAAGTGAAAATTGGCGAATATCAGGATCAATTATAATTGTGTTGATTGTTCAAGTGAACGATAAACAGATGTTTTTATTATTTATAAGGAGAGATTTTAATTATTTATTTTTTTGTTCAATATTATTAAAAAAAAAAATACAATGTATAACTTGTCTTAAGTTGGTTTATTTTTAATTTGTTTTATATATTCAATATTTTTATAATGGTGGCACTGGACGAAGTTGCTTGATGAACCATATGTAATAAAAAACGCTTTATTTATTAATTGGAATTTTGTTAAAATTTCCTTAATCTATAGGTATAAAAAGTGATTCAATAATTCTTTGAGAAGACATCCCTGTTCATTAATCAGTTCTCCTGTTTCCTTAGTCTTTGTGCAGCTTTTCAAAATACGATTTCTTACTGTTACAAGAACATAAAGTATGCATTGCTTAATGTGCGAGCCAGTTAATTTCCACATAAGTTTTGTTTAAGGTTTATTCTAATTGATACAAATTAAAAACACTCCTACTTCCAGAACTTCTATTTTTTCAGGGGAGATAAAAAATAATCAATTCTTACCCTGATAATACTTTTTAAATTTGTCTTCTGCCATATCTTTTATTTCATAAACATTAATACTCTTTTATAAAAGTATTTGTTGACCGTTGATGAATTATGTTATAAAGAAATTTGGTGAAGATCGATCTAGAAAGAAACATTCAATTATGCCAACGTTTCGACAGTTTCCTGTCTTGATCAAGGCTTTAATCTAAAAAACAATACAATGAGGAACCACAATGCATTAAACAAAATAAAATGTAAAAGTGTAGAATAATAACAAACATTTTTTAAATAAAAATAATATTGAACTTATATATAGATAATCGTGAAGATGCGGAGAAAAAATTTTGAGTGGAGCTTTGAAACATACACATTTGTTACATCACAGAAATATAAAAAAAGGAAAATTAAAAGTAGTAGTTGCTTGCCTTAAATCATCTACAGAAATAAAAGTTGGGATGAATAAGCAAAGAAGTGAAAGGGATTAGTGGAAATTTTTAGGGATGGGGTAGGTGAAAGGGAATTCTAGAAGGTCATATTTTGAAAAAACCGTTATACAAAGCGCCCAAATTATTGGTATCATTTCGAAAATTAACAGAATTTTTTTTTTTATATAATATATCAAAAGAAATAAATTTTTTGAGTGATATATCATTCCTAATATATTTCTTTTTTCCTGATAGTTTCTTTGGCTAGTGAGCGACAACATTACACCACTGACAAAACACTTTAGGGGAAAAATCATTAATTTGACTTTTTTATACAAAAATACAAGCAAAAGTCTCTGTATTTGTGTTAGGAATGAATAAATTTTGAAATTTCAAGAATTTTTGTCATTTTATATATATATATATATATATATATATAATTATATTGACAACAGTGAGATTATATATGTATGTAATTATATTAACAACAGTGAGATTTTCTATGTATGCAATTATATTAACAGCAGTGAGATTTATATATGTATATAATTATATTAACAGCAGTGAGAAAACCTTGTGATTGTTTCTCATCAGATTTTTTGGAAACTTTGATTCCCTTTAAACTTGATATGATAACAGCACAAATACAAACCTTTCACACTTACTGGAAACATTTTTTCGAAAAAATTGTGTTAGGTATTTCTGCTTATATGTGGCATTAAATTTCAAATGTTGTGTTGGTTCATGTTATTTGCGCTCTCATCTGGACTATATGTAATTATTTCTATTACTTACTTGGGTAGGTATTTGTCCTCCCACTACCTCTATCTTTAGGTTATGGCAAGTGAGTAAAATTTGAAATTTTAAGAATATTTGTCATTTTGTTAATTGTATGTACAGCGGTAAGCGAAAGTTGTATGTTGAAGTTTTGGGGGAGTGGGGTGCATGCCGCAGTTCTCAACATCGTTTAGTGCTGCTGGCCTTCGCTATCATGTTGAAGCTTGCTACTTTTTGTCACGATATTGAATGAAACCTTTGAGCTCCGTTGGTGGCACGCTGATACTCGCCACTAGGTTATACGGGTAAAGGTAATTTTAAAGGTAATTAAAAAATATCGAAAATTTTGTGAAGATATTTTATTGAAAAGCGCATTATAATATCGAATACTAATTAACACATCATCACGCTTGATAAAGATTTATGACTGCATTAATCTTATGTTCTTCAGTGTTGACTGCTGCGTAACAGACCAATGTGATGTCACATGTCTTCATGCTTAGTTTTGATGGTGTCTGAAATTTGTTATTTCATTGATTTATATTTATTTTCTGCTTGAATTTTTTATCATTCGATTACAATAACTAGCGTTATACTTAGTACCGCAATCTTTTGCGAGTTTCCCAGTTCCCCTATTTTGTCATCTGAAGTGAAAATACTGCGGTCGTTAAGTAATTAACATGTTCCGTGCAAGTAAAATGATGATATTTCACCATGTATAATATGTGGCGAAATTTAGAGTTTATAAGAATGGACGACTTTCCTTTAAATGGCTCCACGCGCAAAAGGATCAGAACTGATTCCAAAACCGAGGATGCATAAAAGAAGATCTACTACAGGTGGTCGCAAGTGGAATTAGCCATGATACTTTTTCTTGACAGCTGGCTAATCATCATGGCACGAACTTATTGCCGGGATATTGACAGAATGACCAAAAATTGCAAAAACTTTGTTCAAGATTGGGTAATTGCAAAGAATGTTTCTTTCACAATTCTTCTCCTTGTAACTTTTCAGGCTTCCGCAGCCATTATCATGTAAAACACTAAGGTCTTTGGGTTAAGACCGCGTCAATGATTTGTTATAAACCGACGTTTATTGCAATAAGTTTCTTCAGGGTAGTTACCTTGATTATTAGATTAACCTGGCTAGAAAACTTTGGCTAGTTAATCTGTCTGTTTGGGGCCTAAATTTAATTCATTTTAAAATCGTAAGTGGCTGTTAGTTAATGAAGTTTATGTCTCCCCGTTGTTACCGAAGTTATAACCTTGATTTGTTCTGGAAAAGCGTTATTTTCTCTTACATTTTCTTTTTCATCTTTCTCCGAGCACCTGTAGGGAAGCCATGTTTGGCAGTTTCCCTCCTTTTATTCTCTGATGACACGTTCGTAATAATTGCCTATTTGATCAAGGACTTTGGTGTCCTCAAAATTTGTTGTATTTCCAGTTGTAGATGAATACCTGCAAACGCAGACTTTGCTCTTTGTTATGTTTGATGAAAAGAGAGATAAAGAAAACTAAGCAGAAAATAACGGTTTCCAGAACGAATGGACAGATACGATAGCGCGACTGGATGGTAACAGCAAAGAATAAAGTTACTGGGAGGATTATAAGGCCAGGCCCCACATTGTGAATGATGTTCACTAGTTAAAAACACCAATTATTTTTTAACAGCTTCTATGCAAGTAACCAAAAATACCTTGAGTGAAAAAATGCAATCCTTCATTACGAGAATTGATTCGTTATTTATTAAAAACAAACGACTTTACGCAAAAGCCCATGGAAGGTAATGGCCTACCGTCGGCATTTTAATGGGAGGGATATCTCTCTAGTGTTCACTATCAGGTTCGCTAACTAACTGTAGCTCCCAGTTTTTTTCACGATAAATAGTTCGACACTGTTTGAGCCTCCAAGTGAATCGAATTCTTAAAGCGAGCAAGCTGGCTACAAGATAATGGATGGCACCTTCTCACCAGATAATAATAAATATCGAGCAAAACGCAAATGGTTGGCAGGGACTAAAGGGAAAGCTTTAAGTCAACCATTTGCATTTTGCTTGTATCTTTGACAACGGCCAACTTAAGCATTATTTATATTAATAATAAATAACACTTGAACTAAAAGTAAATAATTATTTCTCATACCATTATATCTGTATGAGGCGCTCAATTTCTGAATCACTAAGATCAGATAAATCAGATATATCTTCAATGCAGTCTTCTCCGATTTGTGGACTCATATAAGTATTAGGTGACGGTACAAACATCGGTACTATTGTCCGTGTTTTATAATTGCAGGTAGGTCTACATATAACTTCTGATTTCTTTCGACGGAATAACCAATTTTCTTCCCACATCGATGCTTTCAATTCGGAAATATTTTCTACAGAAAGAAGTTATTTTAATTATTGACAAGAGTAAAACTGAATTCCTAATAAAAATAAGAGGATCATACAGCTTTGTTTCTTTACCTTGAGGAAGTTCGCATCCTAAATCCGGTAGCGAAACTTTAAACTTATTCCAATAGGTTATATTTGAAGTACAAGTCCTTAGTTCTCTGATTTTTGCTTCTAACTATTAGAAAAAGATGAAGTTATTGAGAACAATGAATAAAATAGTATACATGCTATGTGAAATAAAGTTAGTTAAGGTGTACACTTTAAATTAATAAAGAAAATAAATACACTAAAAAATTATAAATAAAATAAATAAATTTTAGTTATAAAATTATAACTTCACTAAAACGACAGTGAATGTGTACCGGGGCATAATCTCATCACGTTCATCAGTGAAGGGTTACATAATCGTATGTAACTTCACTGCTCATTTTAGTGAATGTTCTAGAACTGATCTCCATGCGCAAAGTAGTTTAAAATATAAATTTGAAAACCTGCTAAAATGTTAATTTATTCTACCAGCGAAGATTATTTAAACGCAAATATGTTTCCAATAAGAATAATCCCTCTTTTTAAATATTACATGAAAATGTGCAATAAATTGATTCCCTCTATATACCCCAAATGTATATAAAAAAAAAATACGATAATTTAAAGTAGTACAATAATAATACAATTCCAGCTACTCAAAGCCTGATGACGTCGCGAAAAATTGGAAAAATTTCAGTAAAGCAGCACTTCTATTTGATAGATTTTGACTGAAACGTTGATGCTGGATCTCTGGTGGTACCTTCAATATTGTGTTTGACATTCCTCAGTTTTCGTTTTGGTCACTAACAAACACATGCGAATGTACCAAAGCTAGTTCAGAGATTCAAACATAATGAAAACTTAGTTTCGAAAATTTCACATGATCATAGGGAGTGTAGGGAAAGTAAAATGTGTATCAAAGTTTTGCTGCAGTAATCTAGCACAACTATTAATAAGTTTGTTGTCTCTGTTCAGAAGTTTCCGACCACTACTCTTGGATCTTGTACATCCATGTTGGATGGTCGCAATCAAAAATGATTTCGTCTGATAAGGGTCCCTAAGGAGTGCTCGCAAGCAAGGCGATCCCTCGCCCCTTGTTCTATGCTCTACGTGTTGTCCGTACATATACTGCAAAGACGGATTATTAAATTGAATCTTATTTTAAAATATAATACTATTTCTGCCACAATACTGAAAGGGCTAATGCACAAATACACTTTAATGAATTGATCAGAAAAGAAGATATCAACTTAAGTAAGGAAAGTAGAAATCAATTTAAATAAGCACATTGTAAAAATTGTATACCTTACCTGACTTGCTATTTTCCTAGGCGAATCAGCATGCTGTTTAAAATAGAGCAGAAAGTTAGATTTTATCATAGCATTGCTTTATTTGAAACATACAGCAATCAACTATAGTTTGTTTTTTATAAATAGCATTAAAAACATTGAGGATTTTGAAGGGTTAGGCAAAGTCAGGAGGAGAATCGGTGTACATTAGGTGGTATTGAGAGTGCGGAGAGCTAACAAAGAAATGGCCGAGATTTCTTGTTTGTGAGCAGAACGAAAGAGGAGCTCGTTAGTGGATAGGATCGTGAATGTTTAAGTAGCTACGCCAAAGGTCTAGTATTTCAGAACTGGCGGTAAACTGCTTAACATTGAGATCAACGGTAGAAAATCCTTGAGTAGGCCAAGATTCCTTATGCATTGTCCCAATTTTCTCGCACTAGGAGCGTACACTCACAACCGGTGATGGGCAGTGTTGCCTATAACGAGAACACTGCTCGCGGCCCGGCAATGACTACGAAAGCTCCGGCAGTGACCACAGATGTTGACGCGCCAAAAAAAAGAAAAATAATTAAGCGGGCCAGGGATATATTCTGCTCTATGTTCTGTTGGGAGATTGGTTTTAGGGTTTTAAAGGTAAGATAGATAAATTAAACTGTTACTTTAAGATTGGCAGGATGATGGCTCTCAGTTTGACTGTTTGCCCTCAAATCTGAAAGTACACGACACACAATTGTTAATAAATTATTGATATTAATTTTTAATATAAATATTAATTTAAAATATAAATAATAAATAAAATCTATTATTTTATTTTAATATGTATTAATAATAAATAAAATCTCCAAAAATTCTCTTTTAAAGATTACTGAAAGCTAGTGAAGGTCAAATATCGGCAAAAAATTGCGTTAAGGACGGTAAATTGCGGGAAATCTGAGATAATTACAACTTTTCTGTAGGTAAAAAAATGAAAAAAATGAGAGAAAAATTAAAAGAAGTGAAAAGAAGCTTACACAGAGATAATGATGTGGTAGACGTAGAAAGCAGATGAATAAAAATACTACATAGAGTTGTGACGCTGTGTGTTAAGGACGTCCTGGGAAAGAAACAAACATAAGCAAAGAAATGACTGGTTTGATGATGACTGCAAGTCGGCTATGGAGGAGAGAAAAAGAGCAGTATTGAGAATTGCGAAGAAGAACAAGTGCAAATGTGGAAGGATCTAAATCCTAGAGAAGTAAACTAAGTTGATATGCAGAGCAACAAAGAGGAAAGAACAAAGAGCACTAGAGTAGCTAAAACAGGATTTCCAAAACGGCTAGAACAGAAAGTATTTAATGGTAAAGAGGCTTTAAGAAGGGTTTTAAACCAAGAACGAAGTTCCTCATAGACAGTGAGGGAGCACTTCTAATGGACGATCAGTCTATAATGAAGCGATGAATGCAAGCTTAAGCTTGATTTCTCTAGGATTTAGGGTTAACCCCGATAGAATTGAAAATTCAGACTTGGCACAACGGCAGCGACTGCCCGACTCCAGCGATGGTTAAGCTGAGGAGCTCCCATCTTAAAGGGAAGACTTTTAGAAGCTACTTTTAGAAGCTTGAAGAATCATAAAATTGGTATAGAATAAATGTCAGCAGAACTGATAAAAACCAGTGCCGAAGAACTGATAGAAAACCTACACGATAGATCACAATATATCGATCCACAATAGACCACCTATTCTTCCTCAGGGAAATGATGGAGAAGTCATGGGATTTCAATGTCACCCTCCTTTGTTTGTGGCTTCAAATAGGCTTATGATAATGTGGATAGAGATGAGCTCTGGTAAGGACTTCGAATCTTAGAAGTTCCTAAAAAATTGATTAGACTATCCATCATGACACTGGAAAGCACCAGATGCCGCGTTAAGGTCCAGGAAAAACTGTCTAAAGAGTTTGAAGTAAATACGGGCCTGAGGCAGGAGATCCTCTTTCACCAATTTGCTAAATATTTCACTCTGGAAATAGCAATAAGAGCATTCGCACGAACCCAAGTGGCACTATCTACAATCGTCTCACTCAGCATATGGCGTACGTTGATGACATTATGATAACTATACGTATGATTAATGTATCAGCTGGAGCCTTTCAGGAATTTAAGACTAGGTCTGAAAAATAACGTTATCTACACGCGCGAAATTGCTGGTTGTAAGACCTGTAATTAGACCAGTAGTCACGTATTCAAGAGAGGATAAGCGAGGTGTAAGAGAAAGATCCTCTGGAAGATTTATGGGCGAGTGAAGGAACGAGATCGATAGAGGATTAGATCGAATATGGACTTGAGGGACCTGCACTAGGAACCAGATCTCGTGGCCTTCATTTAAACAGGAGCCTGAGGTGGTTGGGTCATTTGGAGGGAATTGAATGCAGTGGTTCCCAGCACTCTTGTTAAAATACCAAGTTTGATGAAAATTTGTCAATAATTGTAATCATTTTAATAAGAGAAGAGTATTTCATACCAGATAGTTTACTATAATTCTGTTCTAGTGGTGTGGAACGCCATTTCGGACTGTTTTGGGTCACTGCACCCTTGAACTGACCTAAACTAATGTCCCACTGTGACTCACATGGCAATATGGCCCTAGCTTTAGACCCATTCTTTGTTAGAAGCGCCACATTCTCTACTATCTACAAGATAAATGCAAAACAAAATTATACATGATTGCCATGAATACAGCCTGTTACTGGATAACAGAGATTCATGTATTACTTTATTAAGTATAGCAATTGCGAGTATATCTTCATACGTTTTAGAAGCAAAGTTACATTTTGTTACGGACTTCATATCTGACATCTGCAAAATTCCAAGTAACAAATTGAAATTATTTTGATTTATTTACAAATGTATGTACCAGCAATATTTTCAACACTTATCATTCACATAATTAAATAACAAGGTAATTAATTAAGCCTTGTAGATTAAAAATGCAACATTTACCACCTTAGTTAGGTGAATGCAGGCTGCTTCTTCTGTAATCTCTTGAATAAGCTCTCTAATTTGTAGTTCAATGCTGCTCGGGCTGTCGTCGACAACCGATACACCTACAATTTTAGTTACACTATAAAACGTCCAGCTCATCAAATGGACTATTTTTTTTTTTTAATTTTAAGGCGCGTCAACATCTATGGTCATTAGCGCCCGGAGCCTTCTCAGTACACAGTATTCTCTCGCTACAGACAACACTGTCCATCACCGAACAGGGAGCTGTGGAGGCTCCTAGGAAGAAAAAGTCTAAGGGCGGCACTGGACTCAAACACGGGGCCTCCGCGTGGAAGTCCAACGCGCTAACCACTTAGCTAATCCCTCCCCTAGATAGGCATTAAAACCACAATACCAACAGCTGCAAAAAGATCATTTTGATGTTTAAATACACTGATTTTAATAAATTTTACTTTCTGTTACTACCATGACGTAATTTTATTGGACACACCTGTATTGAGGTGGTCTAGGTATGAAAAAGATGACGACTTTTAGTGAAAGTCGGTGTGTTTGTGTTTTTATACAAAAATAACCAAATACGAAAAATTGCAGAAAGCTGAAACTTAATATTCCGTTTACTCAACACATGCATCGGATACCAAGGGTTCACACAAAATCCATCAACCGGAAATCTAAACTTAATGACTTTTTTTTTAGTTTTTCGCAATTTTCTTGAGAATGGCTCCAGTGAATTTCTTTAAACTTCGCACATTAATTACATACATGACTTCCGATCTCTTCTTTCTTTTTTTAAACATTTTCTTGGCAAATTAATTTTAGGAGGGTTCTGTGGGAGCAGCAACGTTAAGCTTCTCTCTAAATGCCAAGTCCCTACGAGTACCTTCTGTCACCTACTTAACAATTAAAAGACTGCGTTCCAAGTTTGAAGAAAATCGATCAAAGTTTTTTTTTTGGAGGAGGGATTTTCTCAAAAAACCTCCTAATATTTAGTTTAAATCTGGAATGCTAACTGCACAGAACAAACCTATCACTCTTATTTCATAATCCATCTATTTTGTTTTATTGATCTATTTTAATGTCGAAAAGGCATTTGTTACAAATAATCATGAGTTTACTTATTTCAAGTATTATTTTACTGTGTTGATGTAAGAAATTATTTATTTTTAATAAAAAAAAATATAAAAATTTATGTAAAATGTAAAAAAAAAATTTTTATTATTCAAATACAATTTTTGTGAAGTGAAAGGTTGTAATTATTTACAAAAGTGATGTTGCGAACTGTAAAGAGCTGTTATTTATTAGAGAAGTAGCCGTTTTCATTTTTAATTTGATAATTACTTTATAATATATTCAATACGCCAAGAAATAGCAATCAAACTTCAAATCAACAACTTCAAACCAATGATTCTGTTCTATTAAGAGCTGTTTGGAGCATAATCAGCAATTTACAGATTGCAGTTAAACATTTAATTAATCAGCAAAATGTCTCCATTTCAAGTCCACGTCACTCTAACACGGTACCTGGGATTGCTTTTGAAATATATGATGAATGTGTAGAAACATTTTATTTGTCAGAATACAAATACATGGTTCAACATTGTGTGTTCTATACATGGTTATTAGACATTGTTCAACTTGTTTTTTTTTCTACTTATTTTGTGAGGTTGTAGACAGTTGTTTTACTAAATATATACACTAAAATTTATTGTTTATTGTTTATTCAATTAAAGTGTTTTATTTCAATTTATACCGTGATTCCTGGTGACCCCAACTGCTAACCCACAACATCATCAATAGGGACTGCAACTATATTCCCATACTATCATAAAAATAAAACACTAATGAAATTCTTACTATCGACAAGTTTAGATAAAACCATTTAATGTGATTTGCTATAGCAACACATGTATTATGTATCATGTAGAAAATAAATTCTTCTTTATTGAGGGGGGTACTAATGAAGGGAAAAAAGTTAGCTATATACATGCTAAGTTACTTCTACAAATACACTTACTGAACTAATAAGGTATACCTAATACAATAAATTAAAAACTGTGAAAAGAAGCAGTGAAAAACGAAGGAAGAAGAAGAATGGGAAAAAATACATTCAGGGATTGAAGGATATGAGGCCGCGGACACTCTAACAAGAGAAGCACACCGAGATCACACCTTAATTCTCCTTTATCAACGTGTACCTTATCATGCAAAGATCATGATTTACAGACCAACGCAACAGAACAATTTGGGAAACTGACTTTACAAACTAACAAAACACAATCTATTTATTCAATAAGTTCCGCTTAATCAGGCGGAATTCAAAGAAATAACCATAAACTAACTCAATTCTTGCCCGAATACTAATTTAAAAAGTTTCCACGAACAAGGAAATGATAAATTTTTGACTTTATAAACGATAGACTGGCTGTAAGCGTTTGATCAAGCAAGAAAAAGACAAAGCTAATCAAAATTATTAAACGAGGGACTTGGCCAGAAAAGAAAACGAAACTGATGACTCATAATAAACAACATATAAAGTTTAGATTTTGACAAACTTACCTGGACAGACCACAACTAGACAAAATCAAAGGGTGTTTTAGATTTTGTTGATTAGATAATAATCATACTGAAAAACATTTGAGTTTCCGGGTTGAGACCTCATCAGTGGTTTGCTAGAAATTGACGTTTCACCCACATTGCAATGAGCTTTATCAGGGTCGTTTCACTCAAAAGCTAATGCAGCTTTTGGACTCTGGTAGAAAAAAGGCGTGGCTCCTTCCTCCACCATCTTGCTTGGTGGTGAGTTAGGCTTAATAGGTTCTTTGCTCCATTAGTTTTCAAAGTGAACGACCCTGAAAAAGCTCATTGCAATATGGGCGAAACGTCAATTTCTAGCAAACCACTGATGCGTTTTTAAACTGGAAACGCAGGTGTTTTTCGTGAAATTGGCCGCGGAAACCTAAAAGATCGAATAATAATACTGTCGTAACCATGCATGTAGTTTGTTACTTTCGTAATAAATACAAGCACGCTTTCGTAATAAATAAAGAGCAGATTAAATGTTACCAAACAAGAGAAAATTAGGAAGTACCGTCTATAATTAACTGTATGGATATCTTCAAACGTAACAAAGTTAAAGCCAGCACTCCTTCATATTTGTCCATGAATTCTGAATCTGTAAATTGAAGGCTATTAGATAAATTCAAGTAAATAAAGAAATTAATGTGCGCACAAATCGAATTACTCACAAGTGATGTCATTGGATAAAGAGCTGATCTTTATATTCTCCAAACTTATCCCAAGAATATTTTGTACCAACATTTCTATTAAATCTCTTACATCATTTTCTCTCTCTGCAATCAAAATCGTTCTGTTTAAAACAAAAGAAAAATTGAGTTAGTCATCTGTACTTATGTTTCACCTGCATGAAATAAATAATTCATTTAAATTTTCAATGCTAGAAATTAGAAATGCTAGCATATCTTTGATTATGGAAATAGAAGAAATGGAAGTGGCTTACTTCCATATCTCTTAGTCGGTGGATCCATGACTGGAAATCGCAGACGCAGATCTTTGAGGTGTAAATCTCCCAGCTCCATCACTCCATCCCTTAACAAATACATAAATTTCTGTAGTGCACATTGTGACAAAAAAAATTCTGAATAGATAGTAGCACATTTAATTTTAAAAAAAGTTGAATATGTTGATGGGTCCGCAATGCTGGTTAACATCTAGGATTCTATCCGTCTTACCATGCATATTTTTCATGTTCCTGACCGGAGTCTTACATGGATCAGGTCAAAAGTTGGGTATTAGACTGGGCATCTTGTTTTCTTTTAAGTTAGTTTCGTTCTAGAAGGTTATGATCCTCGCACACACAAAATAATAACTGAGCTATTTTAAACCAATCTATATTACAATATTTCGTTAGTTTAATCATAGCAAAAAATATTGACAATTTTCAGATGATCTTCAAATAACTGCAATAACATAAATTTTATTTACACTTACTACTGTAAGAAGAAGTATTGTCATTTTGTGTGAAATTTAAGTTGTTTTTTCCGGAAATAATGTACTGACCTACCTGAAGTAGATACAATGAATTTTCTTAGCGCATGCTCTGAAAGTGGTGTGTGTTGTGTGCATAAAGGAATCTTAGAAACGAAAAGTTATAGGAAACATTGACAAACCAACACCCTGACGTACCAAAGAGTCCCTCATAACCGATTCCAAAAGAGCCGATACGAAGATTTCGTTAAAAATCTGTCAACTTTCTTGCGACTTACTAAATGGTCTTCCACTTTTTCAAGATTATCTCGAAAGTGGTTCCAAAGATTTTCCTAACTAAACAAATGTTTAAGCTTTATTTAAGACATTTTTCTAGAGAAAAATATTTTTGAGGGTTATTTTATGGTTTGGGTTTTTTGCGCACCCACGCTCAGGGCTTCCCACGATGCTCTGTTTCACCCAGCATCGTGAAAAAAAGTGGAGGAGCCATAGTTACTAGTGAATCTAGAAGCGAAGGTAAATATAGAAAGCGGTTTGAACCACGGCGTAATTATCTAGATAGATATACATTATTAACAAAGATTGTACAAAAGCGAGATGTTAGATTCTACAACTATGTCGAAATGCTAAAAATACAGCGTTCTAATCAATCTGAAGGTACATGCGGATAACAAATAAACAAAGGAGTTTAATATTCAATACAAAAGTACTGATTGATTACTGTAAAAGTAATAAATATTTACATATGCACTCACCGGCAAAAAATCCCGGCCACTTGAAAAATTTACTATTTTTATGTATAGTTTTCAATTTTTTCATAATTTTTATGTTCATAACGTTAATAGGTTAAATGATTTTTAAAATAAAACAAATAAATAGCATTATATGGGAAATTTAAAATAATCAGTTAAAAAAAAGTTAATCTGGAAAATTTTATTTATCTGTTAATTTTTTTAATTTTACACTATTTTTTAATGGGATGGTGCTAATACCGAGTATTACCTCCTCCTGCCTTTATTACAGCTTCTAGGCGTCTCGGCATGCTATGAATCAAGCGGGAAATTTCGTTATGTGAGATTAGAGCTCATCCGTCTTAAAGTGCGCTTTCTAGCTTCTGAAAAGTACCACGAAGGAATCTCCAATCTCTTATTCCTCTTCCAAGCATATCCCACAGATGCTCTATGAAGTCAGGGGAAAGGGCAGGCCAGTTTAGGAAGTCATTATTATGGTTATTAACACTATGTGGGCTGGGTGTGGACGAGCGCAAAATATGTGCAAAAGTGTACTACCATAGTGCTAATGCACACGCTCCTCACTTAACTCCGGCATGATAGGGAATACATGTTCTTGCAGTATATCCGCCAAATACCGAGCAGCAGTCGAGACGATCACTAACTGTGTATGCCTTTGTAAACTAATACGTGCCCAAACCATCTTCCTCTTTCACCTCAATCCACCTGCCTCTTTGGAAAGGCTTAGTGAGAACAAAATTGCATTGTGCAAATCTCTCACCTCTTCTCTTCCACACTCGTTCATGGCCGTCTGCAACACAATGAGCAATTAAGGCAAATCGGGACTCGTCAGTAAACAATACCCTTGCCCACTGCTCGATAAACCAATTGATGTATTGCCGAGAAAACTCAAGGCGAGAAACCTGGTGTGTTCTGGCCCTCTTGCAGGACAAAAAGCCATCAAACCTTGCTCATTCAATATCCTTCGAGCTGTTCTCTCAGAAATTTGAACACCTCGAACTCTTGGAGACAACGAACTACTTGAACAGTTGTCAGATGACGATTTCGTAAAATTGCCAGTGTCAAAAACGGTCGTCCCGCAGTTCAGTGGCCCTCGGACGCCCTGAGACTGGCCTTGTTGAGTATGAACCTGTTTCTCTGTAACGCTGCACTGCATCTCGCACAGTTTGGTAGGGTACACCAATAGCAATGGCTGCAGTATACAAAAAAAAAATACCGAACAAAAAATATACATTAAGCTGCCCGATTAAAGTCTAGTTAAGATATAATAAGTTATATTATTCTCCGGGTTGCTCTTGAACTGTGAGACAGTTAACATCTCGTCATCATAATTTTCGTGTTTGCATGGTTGTAGGCGGAGTACAGTGATAAAAATTTGCAAATATTTAACTTGACGTGATTGAAATAACTGTGTGAATTTTTAACAAAATTTATCGAGGAGTTTTTGTGTAATTGGTTAAAATAAGTTAATATAATTTAATACTGGAGCTGCATGTTCAGGTATGTCTAGTTACATATACATAACATATGTCTAACTTCACAGCTAATAAGCGATCTATCAGCTGACGGCGATAAGCTGTATACGTCATCCCACGTCATAGAGGTTTAGGAGTTAAAGCGCTTCTATAATAGCATAAACAATTACAAACTGAAGTTTAATCTAGTGCAAGTTCAAGGTTATTGTTAATAGTGAAGTTTAATTGCTGATTCTATTTCATTGCTACTTTGTTCTGCTATCATCTTGCATTGATAGAATCAGTTATAGTGATTAAGATTAAAATAAACAGGCAATAATAATAGATAGTATACACATTCAAAATAATAAGTAAAAATAAATAAAAAAAAACAACAAAAAAACTCCATTTATGAGCCCGATTGCATACAATGGCTGTGATATATCCGAATTAGTGAAGTTACTTGAAGGTTTTAAGGAGGTCAGACAAATAATTAGAGAGGAAATAAGTAATTTAAATATTCCTGCTAAACTGGAGGAACAGAATAGAAAGTATGAAGAACTCAAGAAAGAAAATCAGGAATTAAACAAAATAGTACGTAGGCAACAAAGATTGTTGAGTCGGTCCGTGGAAGTAATAATGTGATTTTCTACGGCATTCAAGATGTGGATAATGAGAATCATGAAACTTTGGAAAAAATAGTTCTGGATTTGTGCAATAATGTCCTTTCTGTGACAATAAGCAGGAATAGCTTTAATTGCTAGGCGCAAAGGAAAAGTTGGTGCTAAGAACAGACCTGTGGTTGTTTCTCTTGTCTCTAATAACCTCAAATGGGATATTTTACCTAATGCAATAAAATTGAAAGGAAGTAACATATATGTGTCGGAAGATTATGATAAGGAGGCACAACAGCAACGTAAAGAAATTATTGCTATGAGAATTAAGTATAGGGAGCTAGGCCAAAATTGCAAAATAAGAAAAAATGGGCTGTTAGTAGACGGAAAATTTATACATTATGTAGGAATTAATAAAAAATAAAACTGCTGCAGTAGATGTCCAAGATACGGAAGATGAATCAGGCGAAGAGAGTGGCGGCCCACTAAAAGATATAAAGAATAAGAGCAAGAGGAAGCGAACAAAGGTTATATCTGTTGCACCTAAAGTAACTAAAGTTACTGAGTTTTTTCGTTCCAGAAGCAACTCTGCCTCATCAACCTCATCGGCTAGAAAATGATAGTAAACTTAAAGATATGGTTAAGAGAATCGATTTTGATAGAGTTTCGTACAATATAGCTGCTTGAAAAATAAATTATACAATATTGAGTTTAAAGAGTTTTTACGGCAGTTTCAAGTGTTTATATTACTAGAGTGTTTTATTCTGGAAGAAGAATTGTTTTTGAGTTTTAAAAAAAGTTTTTCTGATTATAATTTAATTTTTATACCTGCAGTTAAAAAAAAGAAATTCGGTAGAGCGAGGGGAGTCAATATATGTGGTGAAAAATGATCCTTTTCTTAGGAATAGAGTAAATTGTTAAATGTTCAAATTTTTATTTAATTGAAGTGAAGCAAAAACCTGTTAACCACTATATTTTGCCAGTTTATTTGGGCTGCAGCTCTTAGCTGTCGGATTTTCAGTTGTTGTATAAGGTTGTTAGTGAATGTCAGGATATGCAGCTTATATTGATTGGGGATTTTAATGGCACAGTAAGTAACAAACAAGTTGTACCTCGAGCTGTTATGAATAATTGAGTAAATGTAGAGGAAATTAAAAATTCAAAAGATGATGTTTTAAATACAAACGGGAAGCAATTATTGTCCTTATTTGAGTATTTTAGTTTGGTGATATTAAATGGCCGTGTAAAGGGAGATAATAATGGGGAATATACATTTATAGGGGCGATGGGATGCTCGACAATAGACCTATGTGCTGTTTCTGTTGAGGTGCTTCCATATGTAGAAATTTTTCAAGTAAGACAACAGTTTTTTTCAGACCATTTTCCCATTACTCTGAGATATATGATTAAGGAAGTTAAACCTAATGACATTATGCCTTTGCTTCCCAAATTGAAATGGAATTTGAGCAGTAAAGATATTTATATGGAAGAAATAGAAAATATTGTTTCTAAATCATATGTATCTGCAGAGAAGCCAATAGCTTGTTTATTGAAATTAACAGATGCAATAACTATAACTGCGCATAAGTACAATATGGTTTATAAAAATAAGCCGGCCATTTATAAGCAAAGTGGTATGATTGGGAATGTTAAAAGAAACGAGACCATTTATATAACTTGTTGAACATCTTTCGAAAAACTAATTCCTCTACAATTAGAGTGTATTATTTGAAAATAAGAAATGAGTTAAGAAAGAACAACACATGAAAAATATTGTTAATACTTTTAGTGGAGTTAAAGACGCTAAAGACCTCTGGGACTTAGTTCGTTATTTTAAAGTTAAAAAGTTCAATTTTGATAGAAATATACCAGTTGTAAGTTGGGTAAGCCACTTCAGAAATTTGTTGAATCCATCATGCCACTCGAATTATGTTGAACCCCAAATAATTAATGACTTCCTAGATGCTCCTTTTGGGATGTCAGAATTGCTAGCTGTGTATTAGGGAAAAAATTAATAAAGCCCCCGGGACGGATAAATTTCTTATGATTTTTTTAAAAATAGCCCAGAAATTTTCTTACAGCAGTTGCTTCCTTGCTTTAATGGGATCTATAATAAAGGAGTAGTACCAAATAATTTTAAAAATGCAATTATATTTCCCATTCATAAATAAGGTACAGTCAGCGATGTCTCAAATTACAGGGGAATCTCGATCTCTAATACTGTCGCTAAATTATTTTGCTGGCCTATTGCTGGATCGAATTACTTTGTGGGAAAATGAGAATAATTTGCTGGGCGAATTTCAAGCAGGATTTAGAAAGACCTACTCGACCGCTGATAATGTCAGCAATTTAATGAATATTATTAAAATAAAATTAAGTAGCAAAAGGCAGAAAGTCTTTGCTTTTTTTGTTGACTTATCAGCTGCCTTTGACCGGATCGACCGTCACGCCTTGTTTTTTAAACTTTTTAATTTGGGTATGTCAAGTAAGATGGTGGCGATAATCAGAAGTATGTATACAGGTAGTCAGCCTCAGTATGGAGTCACGAGGGTCTGTCCGAATCTTCCATGGGAGTTAAGCAAGGCTGCTTATTAAGCCCATTATTGTTCTCCTATTTCATTAACGATGTTGCTGATTATGTTGGTGGTGGTGTCAGAATAGTGGGAACTGTGATTAAAATGTTGGCCTATGCTGATGACTTGGTACTGCTGGCGACGGACCGACTTTCCTTGCAAAGTATGATTCATTCATTTTCCAAATATTGTAATACTTGGAATTTGATGGTTAATTTGAAAAAATCGAAGATTGCTGTATTTAGGAATGGGGGAAGGAAAAATGGCATTATGGAAATAAAAGCATAGAGGTTGTTAATACTTACAAGTACCTTGACATTTTTCTCTAAAATGTCTCTGGAGCACCATTTTAGAGAAAAAGTAGAAAACGCGAAATTTGCCTTAAATTCGTTTAATAGGTTAATAGTAAACAGAAGCATCCCATTTTCCTCCAAATTGAAAGTATTTAATACGGTAAAGTGTGCTATGGTGCGCAACTTGGGGGTATCGTAGGTATGTCTCGGTAGAGATCCCTTTTAAATTTTTTGTTAATTTCCCCTTTAGGTAAATGCTCTAATTTACCCAGAAATACGCCGGATGCGATTGTATATTTAGAGACAAATTTAGCTCCAACGTTCTTGCGCATTGAAATTGCATTTAAATTATATAAAGAGATGTTTAAATCTGCCAACTTCTAGAAACCCCAAAATTCTCACCCAAAAATAATTAATAGAAAAATACTTTGGTATAGAAACTGGGAAATACTCTGTAGTAGCTGTAATATTAATATGATAAATGGATAATTGATATGTTAAATGATGGCATAAAATCATCCAGTGTAATAAACACAAAGGTTATGTAATTAATGAGCACAAATTGAAAATGTTCAGCAGTGTAAGGTATACACTGTATAAGGAATTGGAACCCGATAACAACTTTGTTTATAGTAGTAAGTTAGATCCGAATTCTATTGGCTGGTTAATGGCGAACTGCTGTATCTAAACAAATATACCTTCACTGAGCAGGTCAAATTGTGCTCAATGTGTAACAGGAATGAGATCGAGGACGTCTATCACTTTCTTGCTATTTGCCCTGTTCTAAAAGAGTATCGTCGAAAGTATTTGAAGGAGGATATGCCAACTGAAGATGAGTTTAAGGCATATTTAAACGGAAAAGACTGGTCCAGCTTGGTAAATTATTGTAAGGTAGCCTGGAATTATAGATATTTTTTGATACAACAGTTTAATTATTAGAGTATGGATTGAGGTACATATTTCCGAAATTTCTTCTTTTATTTTTTATGCTTATTCTTATATTCTTTTATTATTTTCCTTTTTAATTTAACAAGTATGAAAGCACTCTCTTCTGGACTACAATGTAATCATATTCTAGTTGCCTATGTACTAAGAATTCTACGTTTGGAAAAACTGGTTAGTTTTATAATTGATCTTTTAGGTTTCCGCTGTCATTTCATGAAAAACACCTCGGTTTCCGGATTGAGACCGCCGTCATTGGTTTGCTAAAAACCGACGTTTCGCTCATATTGGAATGAGCTTCTTCATTGCTCCATTAGCTTTCAAGGTGTAACGACCTTGAAGAAACTCATTGCAATATGGGCGAAACGTTGGATTCTAGCAAACCACTGACGCGGTTTCAACCCGGAAACTCAAGTGTTTTATTATATTACTATAATTGCAGTAAGAGTATATCGTAAGAGTGTTTCACATCAGATTTTTTTTTAGCTATTTTTACCTGGACTTGATGCAAGCTGTGCAGAGCCAGAGATGTGGATAGCGGAGTGCACAACCAGAACATACTGGCCGTTTACAGTCTGCACAGAGTACATCCTTAAGGCCTAATTGCGGATTGTCAAAAAAGGATACACCGCACCGGGCACAGATGATTCTTGAACCATTAAGACTGCTTCCCTCTGCCACTAAATCACGTTTCACTGCGCTAAAACCGAACATAATTACTATTAACCACTATTAGATATCCATGAAGTGAGAAGTTGAGAAAAAAATTATCCCTAAAATAAAAGCTTGGCTGAGGGAGTAAACCCTGAAAAAAAAAAACAAATTCCACTAGCATAGTGCTGATAACAGTAACTAGTAAACAAAATATCGTTGCGAATTCTCAAAACAAAATTATAAGCTGGTAAATGGCGAATGAATCTATGGGGACTCTAAGAGGTAAGTTCTTTAACATAACTCTGCTAAACGTACTCGCCCCTAATGAAGAAAACGAATAAGTTTATGCAATGTTAGAAAGAAGTTCCCTAATCATGATGTAAAAATTGTCCTGGGTGATCTGAATGCAAAAACCGGTAGTTTTTGCCAGTTTTTCTTTTAACTTCGTTTTCTGCCAACACACATAAATACCTAACAATTTTATTTCAAATATTTTCTCGGAAACATTAATTTTTGGGGGTTCTGAGGGATGCGTTGTACTTTGTTAGAATATATGGTTCTATCACCTATATAATATTAATACATATTAGAAGCATCGATAGAATTTTCAAATTTGAAAAAAATCTGTTAACCGGAAGTGTGATTTTACAGAATAGGTATTTGAGTGTTTTGCTGTTTCTTGAAAACGGCTACAACGATTTCCTTTGAACTTGAAATGCTCACTGCTCAGTAAAAACGTATCACTTTTATTTGAAACATTTGCCAAAATATTGATTTCAGAGGTGTTTTGGGGATCTGTTAGAAATTAAAACTGCACAAGCTTTGTGGGTTTTGAAAAAGGGCGCTCTTAACAAGTTCGAGTAGGTATACAAGTAAAACCCTTGCCATCTTTTTTATAGTCAGTCCAACTAAATATTGTCATCGTTGCAATTTTAAAGAAAATTTGTTAACTAAATTGTATTAATTAGAGTAAGAGAAAGTCGTGTGAGTGTTTCACACCAGATTTTTCAAAGAAGTGAATAGATCTAGTGAAGTGAATAAGGAAATGTTGGAAAACCCAAAAGGGACTATTCACATCTTTGGAAAAAGTTGATATTATCGTATCGCATTAGTTCAAAAATAAAACAAGGTCATTACCTGATAATAAATAAGCTCAAGAAAGAATTATTTTCACTGAACCAACGCTCAAACTGAGTAAAAAAAGGTTGTTCTAAATGTTTTACATAAGGTAATATGAAAATCGTAAATTGGTTCAAAAAAGAATTAATTTATGTTATAAGGGGTTCAATTGTTACAAAATACTGCTGGTTAAAGAAAAGATTAATTTGAGTGGAAAGTGTTCAAAATGTGATTATAAGGTACAAGAAAGGTTTAACTCGCCTAAAAAATTGTTTGACTTCTTCAGAGTAGGGTTACAAATTTTTATTTCAAGTTATTTACATCTATGTATAAACGGGTAACTGCACCCTTTTTCAAGCATTACCATGAATGTTAAATCGTAGAAATCAATACAAATAATGTATATAAATTTTCGAAGCAAACCTCAAAGTTAGAATCTGTTATCTTAAATAAATATACTTCTATATCACATATTTACAAAAAAAAATAAAAAAAATAGATAAATTCTTATAAAATGCACACGAGGGGGTATGTCTATTCTCCAAGTTTGTGCCCTCTGGATACCTATGTTTTTCTATGGTGCGGAATACATAGGGAATAAAACAGTCACAAATTTATGCCAATAAAGAATTTTTAAAACCGGGCTGATGCTTTGCCGTTTCTCCCAATTTCTAGGCAACTTAATTACATTAAAAATCATGTACATTGTACATGCACAATAAAATAAAATCATGATACCCTAATGAAAAAAAAGTTGTTTATTAAATTGAATTTGAAAGCTCAACTTCTTCGGTGCGCAATATGAAAGAGGATGAATCGATAATACACTTGCGTCCTTCAAATTTAGAGAGATATTTCAGAGATACATATTTACAGAATAAAGAATGTTTACAAAATAAATGTTTCATGAACTACATTTATAGTTAAAGCTCTTTCTCGCTCGAATCTATTCTTCGACGAAGCGGTGTTTAAATTATTTAACACATAAGAACATGTACACAGTACGGAAGAAGTTTGTTTAAACGAGTGACGAGCTTTATAAAACAAATAATTCAGAGTGACAGCTTTACTCATCTAAACTAACTTCTTCCACACTGCCTACATTATCTTATTAATTATAATTTAAACGCCGTTTCGCCAAATAATTAAAATACATCAACGATATTTCCCGTGATAGCCTGCTTCAATTTGTTTGTGATCATCGACCGGTTTCGGGCGTTCGTCCCTTATCAGGATGCCTCGATAACACTGACCACAGAACAAAATCAGTTTATACAGTTGATTCTTAATACTTAAATACAGTTCTTTTTCAATAACAGTTCACATTAACTACAAGATAGTGCAGAAAATTGAACGGTTTTTCAGGTGAAGCCAATGTGCCAATATTCTTCGCTTTGAATCTCCAGTTGTGAATGAATAAGTCAGATTTACAGAACAAGAAGCAGTTGGCGCTAATAACCATCATGCCAGAAATAAGAACCAGTTTTGTCATTAATCCACCACGATTATAAGAATCTCAATCTCTTCACTAATACTAGAAATCTTAAAAAAAAATTAATATTATTATTACTCTTATTCTAGTATGTGACTGGCATTATTTTTCAAAATAATTTCGTTAATGCAATTTTTAATTTGTAAATCTCAATCGCCAGAGGTGTTAAGGCCATTGCCTTAAAAGTGAATATTTTATTTTTGTAATAGGAATAATTTTTGTTTTGCAAACAAAAAAATCTTGGTCTATCCATTTATTAACGAAAAGGGACTCACATAGCAGCAAATTTCAAGACTACCACTCAAGTTGATAAGCACAGAAATATGTGTTGGCTGAAAAAATCCGATTTTGTAAAAAAACTCAACTTCTGAAATGGTTGAAAATCGGATAGGGGTAAGTACACGTACATGTGAACTACCAGTCAACAATTCTGGTCAAACCGCCTACTAATTGCCCTGTATAAAACTCAGGCAACTTGGGGGGGGGGGGGGGCTCACATTATCTTCCGAGGGTTCGCGTCATTAGCTATGCCAATATTCTCGCTGTTTAACTTTTTTTTAATAACAAGAATTAGGTAAATAATTTCGTCTAAATATATGAACGCTTCAATATTTCATACGTACTCATTAAAATGAAATCTGTATTGAGCGTATATATTTTGACGCAAAATACTATATATAGTGAAAATTGTTAAGTCTTCATTAAAACTTATCAATGTTAATTTCTTTATTAATATTACTTTAATTTTCAACTTGCCTTGCCCATTTAATACCAACTACAAGAAGACAGAGAAATCCAGACGCAAAACTGGCCAATACACTGAGTGAAATTATTGTAGCCATATGTGCAATTGTCATGACTCGTTCAACTGATAAAACCTAACACTCAATTAGCTTACCTGTGTTAATATGTTAATAAACATTATCTTATCTTATCTTAAAACGTAATTTAAAAATTATATGTTTTCTACATTTGCGCAAACTAAGTTATCTTTCGCCACTCTTGTTTTGAAAACTATTACTTCTTCCTGTAAAGGGCAATATTGCTTCAAGTGAAATTTTCGCTTATTTTAAGCAGATTTTTAGAGTAGTAGTCTGAGTTTGAGGAGGGGGGAATAAACTTGCTGGTTGTTATGCCTTACATCCTTCCAACCATATCTATAATTATTATATTACCTCCGCACAATTAAATTATTCATTATAGTTCACTTAAAACAAAGTAACAAATAAATAAATAGAAACCAATAACTACACTAACACCTTTATATAGAACAATAGTCAACTAAACAAAGTAACAACTTAATAAAAATTATCAACTAAAACTTTTACAATTTAAAACTACATAAATCTTTGAATGAATAATAATTAATTAAATAATTCCAAATGGATGAATGTCTTTCAGGTACTGAATCAGTCTAACAATAACGTTCAGGTCATTACGGAGAGCATCCTCTATTCTCTCTGGAATACGGTTCAGTGTTCTACACTTGGAATACATCGAGCAGTCAAGCAAAATATGCTTCACTGTCAGGGGTGCATTGCAGTTACTACACATAGCAACTGCATCTCTACTAATCAGATACCCAGGAGTTATTCGGTTATGACCGAGGACATTGCCTCCCTCCTATTTCCTCTATAACTGGCGTCTCAGGGTGTTACTACCTTTTTAATTTTCTTAAGCTTGTTCCCGCCCACTGAGGTCCACTCATCCTTCCAACCTAGGTGAATTTTTCTTTTTAAATAATTGACATCTACTGGAATATTTCTTTCAATCGTAGCCTCCACGACTGTTGGCTCCTTTGCCGCCAAATCAGCAACTTCATTTCCTACTATTACTGAGTGTCCCGGTGTCCAGAAAAAGATGAAATTTGTCCCCTTATTTGTCTTTTTGTAGAGCGAATTATGGATATTCTACACAATTGGATGTCTTGAATACATCTGTTTCAGGGATAGAAGGGAGCTGATTGAGTCGGAACATATTGCTATGTTCCCCTCAATGCCTTCTACCGTGACTAATGTCATTTACATAAATCGCACACAGTACTGCTTATAAGCGCTACTGATAGTTAACACAACTAAACTTACAGGTCCTGTCACGGATAGCAACTGCACCCCTACAACCTCGTGAACTTTTTGAACCATCCGAAAAATTACATATCGTGGTTTTATATGATTTAACAGTTTAAAAAACATTTTTTATAAATAGCCATTGAGGTTGAATTCTTCAGAACAGCATGTTGAAAATATAAAGCGCAGAGTATTTAAACTCTATATTTCATTTAAATACCACCTAACTCCGACGCAAAAGATCAGCCAAAATCGCCCAGCCGAAAATACCACTTACTGAATTTTTTTCTGTTTTCAAATTGTTTCGAAAACGATTCCAACAATTTTTTCTTATTTGTTAGTATTTTTTTTTACTTTCTACACATTGTCGTTCTCACTTATCTGAAACATTTTCCCGAAAAGGTATTAAATGTTATGTAAAAATAAACGTTATTGAATGGTACTTTCAATTTTTTAGCGAGTTATTACATAAGCTTGACTTCTGCGGCCATTGTTATGCAAAACACTTAGGTCTTCGGGATGAGATACAGCATTGGTTTGTTACAATAGTTATAAATAATATAAATCGTTATAAATAATATATTGCAATAGGCTTCTTCAGGATAGTATTGACTATTACCAGATCAACCTTAGTACTTGCTGCAATATGGGCTAAACGTCGGTTTCTAACATACCAATGAGCGGTTACTACCTGAACTTGTGTTTCTTAAACTTAGTATACTTACAAAATATTTATGTCTTTCATCTTTCCATAATCGCTTTCTGTAATCTTATGTGAAACGCAGCCTAATTAAACTGCGTAGTAATTATAAAGAAACTAATAATAAATAAATAAATAAATAATTGCAATGTAAGCGAAATAAAAAACAAAACTCATCTTAATAAAATAAAGCTATCCATCTACACACCTATTTATTATTTATCTCTCTGAGGAGGGACCAAACCCTATGGTGTCCAAAGCCCTTCTGGGCCCAAGTACACAACCTATAAAAAACGTAAAAAAAAAAAATCGGTAGCTAATGATAATAAAATAAATTAAAATATAAAGAACTTATTCTGAGCGAACACACAAATCTGTAATTTAAAGAGAGAGATTTACTAATTAGAATAGAACAGAATATATAAACCTGAAAATTTCTAAAAATAAATAATTATTAATAGATGAAGAAGAAATAAAATATGAAAACTTAATTTTTGAAAAATAGGAGAGAGCCTGATTGGAAAAAAGTAAAGAATAGCAGACAGACTATGAATTAAATTTGGATGAAAAAGCTCATTTTAAGTAATAATTTACTAGGAACTGTTTCATGAGGATTGCTCACTTTCTGCAGATCTAACTCCAACTGGAAGTTTAAAAATGCGTTATAATTTTGTCTAGAGCAACCTACCTACTAGGGATTGTATACCGGTTTACCGGTAAATTGACAAAAAAACGTTCGGTAAACTTACCGGAAATTTCAAAAATTTACCGGTAATTCGGTAAATGAAAAATCCATACTAGAAATTTTTATGTAGAAAATATTGTGTTTATAGATATATAAAAGGGCTAAAGGGACATTGAAAATAAAAGAACAGGTAAGTGTAAGTAACAATATACCTAATTATTAATTTTATGTGAGATATTTTTTGTTTAATTTTAATTTAAACTTTCTTGGGTTTGAAAGCCGCTGTAAATCGTACAGAAAGCGCTAGTTACAGTAGCATATGTGATTTATGCTCTGCAGTTTTTGAGATTTTTAAAGGTTTAAATCACCTTTATTCATAAAGAGTAAGTAAATATCTCCTTTTATAATACTTAAAAATAATAATATGTAAATAATTCGCTATTTTTTAAATTAATAGCAATTTTGAATACACCATATTATGACAGGACATTAATGCAATATTATTGTAAAATAACATTTAAATTTGAACCTTAAATAAATTATTTACTTCTAATAACTGTTTAAAATAATTAAATACAAATATTTATTACAAGATTCTAATAGTATGCCTTAAGATTGTGCAAAATATGTATTATTCTAACCAAATTATTTATATATTATTACAAAAAACATACAAAACATGTATTATCCTAAAAAAAAAATTTACCGGTAAACTGGTATTTTAATTTTCATTTACCGAATTACCGGTAAATGAAAAAGTCGGTAAATTTACAATCCCTACTACCTAATACTTCCTACAACGAATATAAAACTTATTTTTTTGATGGATAATTAACAAACAAACAAAAATTCTTTATTTTAACAGTCATTACTTTCTCTTACTGCTGTAAAAGGAAGTATTAGATAATTAGTCTGTGGGTATGATGCGAAGGTGGGGGCTTATTCGGCATAATTCATAAAAGCAAAATCGTAGAAACTGATTTTTCGTTTAGAAGACGCGACAAGATTTTCGTCAAAATAGGTTAACCTACTGTATTGAGTGTTCGGTTTTTGCGATTTTTTCGAAAACAGATCCAAAGATTTTCTTTAAACGTTGAATGCACGATCTACACATAGATCTATCACTTTTATTAGAAAGATTTTCCCGGGAACATTATTTTAGGTTCTTCTGAGAGAGGGATGATGTTAGTCTTCTTGCCTCTAAGATGCTATTTGTGTTGCAAAAAATCCGAGTTTGAAGAAAGTCTGCTAATCAAAAGTGCGACTTTACTGAACGGTTTTTTCACTTTTCTGCAATTTTGCTCATAACAATCGTTAGAAGGGTTCTTTACTAGATTTACTAACTATTCGTATAAATGAATGACATACTATACTAGTCTCTATGTAGGAGGGGTTAATTACCATTCAGTTTAGCTCCTGCTAAGTGATATGTTTAAATTTTAGGAAAATAAAGTTTAAAACATTAAAACGTTTAAAGAAACACAAAAAAGGGATAACAAGTCAATTAATATTTCTATTGGCCAATTAATAGTTACTTCGAAATAACGCACATAGGTTGTTACAGAAATCAATGAACACAAACTCAGTCTAATTCGAATCTTTACAATAATTTCACACACAGATATCAATGGATATGTTCACAAAACCCACATACATAATTCTCGTCTGACTATCAACATAAGCCAATACCAACGGGCCATCATAGATTCAACTTCTTTAATGAATTTCTTGCGTCCCCTCACACTATTTCTTTACACTTGGTTTTTATGAAATTATTAGGCCCTAATAACCACTGAAGCTGATGTGCCGCCCCCCAAAAAAATTGTATTAGTACTATTATCATTTGTATGTGTGAATTATCAGAAAAAAGGTACCCAAAAAATAGTTAGCAATTGTCCTTTGCTCCCATGGAAGAGCGCCACTAAATTCATGTAAATGGTTTTATAAAACAAAGTATTTCATAAAAAGTGCGCAAATTTTACAATTCATTTATTTACGAAATACAAAATTATATAATTACAGTATTGTTCCTGTGAAAACATATAATAATGAAGTATTTCTTTTTATTAATATAAAAAAATATACAATCTTATAAGACGGACATATTCTTTGTCGTTTGTCCGACAGAGGTTTAGTTGCCTTTAAAGAGTAAAGAAATAGGAAATAAACATATTTCTTAAACTTTGGATACATTACTAAAAAAAAAAAAAAATTAAAAATAAAAGAAACGTTCAAGAGCAATAAATGAACAAATAACATAAATAATAATATTGTAACATGGATGTTGAGGTTCGATCACAGAAAAAGACAACTCTATTTTCAAATTGTCACCGACGTTTCGGCAAATTTAATGCCTTGTTCAGGGTCTGCACAAGGGTTAAATAGCAAATCAACCGGGATAATTTTGTCCACCCCCTTTTTCTCGGTAATTGTTGATGATGGTCAAAAAAATTTCAAATCATAACTCCCTTTATTTTTTGAGTAGTATTTAATGATATAAAAAAAAATTCTCCACTGATATGCAGGTTACAGAAACAAACTTTTTTTTTCAAATGGGAACCCCTATTTTTTATTATGAATTCTAAAAGTACTTTATTTGTGAGAAAAACTGTTTTTGTAAATTACTGAATTACTGAATCAAAAATTACTGAATTAAAATTGCTTTTGTAATTCCCAAGTTATGAAGTTTTGAAAAAAAAAATTTTTTCTACCGCTGGCATAGTAATAAAAAAAGTTATGGATAAACGTATAAGAGTGTGTCCAAAGGGCAAAAACAAAAATGCAAGATGAATGTTTACACAAATGTTCTCTTGTTTACTGTTCTAATCCCATAAGTTTGTAAACAATGCCTTGTTTTTAAAATACTTTCAGTCTACCTCAAACTTCCATTCGTTCCGGCAAGATTAACGCCCATATTCGACAAATGAAAAAACTGAACGACATTTGATGTACGACATTTTTGTTGAATGCCGTCGTCAAGCTTAAACAGCTGCAGTGGTTTACCAGGAAAGATATTCTGAACGAAGACACCCAAGCCGGAAAACGATTGCTCGTATTGGTGCAACGTTCCGCTTATTCGGCAGTGTCATTCGCCAAGAGCCAAGAAATAGGGTTAGGAATGTTAGTACTTTCGATACTGAGCTTGATATACTTACTGTATGTGCAGGAGAATCCTAACACTTCAGATCGAAATGCGACTACAGTTCTCGGAATTAGTAAAAGTGTCGTGTTGGAAATACTCTGGCACTATCAAATAAGCCATTTAGGTACCACATTGTTCAAAGATTTCGCGAAGGGGATCAAGAGCGCCCACTTACTTTTTTGGCTCATATTAGTGGAGGAAATTCCAGATTTTGTTATCTTTAATTTTATGGATCGACAAGGCAAAAACACAGGAGGCTGTGCTTTGTTTTTTAAGATCCGGCAGTCAGCGGCAAAAAGTTTTTTTGTTTTTTTTTTCATTCAAAAATTCATAACTTGGGAGGAACTACAAAAGCAATTTTAATTTTTCAAAAACAATTTTTCTCACAAAAAAAGGTACTTTCACAATTAATAATAAAAAATAGAAGTTCCCATTTGAAAAAAAAGTTTGTTTCTGTAACCTGCATATCGGCAGCAGATTTTTTTTGTATAATATCATTAGTTACTATTCACAAAGTAAAGGGAGTTATGATTTGAATTTTTTTTCCATCTTCAATAATTACCGAGAAAAAGGGGGTAGACAACTTAGCCCAGACACCCTGTATATATTAAAAGTATAGCTATACTATGGACTTTTTTTGAATATCTTAAAACTATAGTTGTAACAAGTGATATACCATCACCAAGAATTAAGGAGATCATGTGTGACATCACCAAGAATAAGGAGATCATTGTGACAAGGTTTCGAAAGGGCTAAATAGCGGTAAGGTAAACCGTGTCCTATTGATTTGTTGTTTAGGAAATTCCATGGAGACTATTATAGCTGAGGGCTACGTTTAGTAGTATCCTGTTCTAAAACTGATAGCAATTTATTTTTTCATATGTATCATTTTCCCTAGATTTTATTTTTTATATCACTGTTATGGAAAGAATGTGGTGGTTTTTCCCATGCCAAATTGGGGGATAAAAGCCATTAGGCTTGGGCCCAAGCCAATAGGCACCCAGTGTTTCCATTGGCAACTTTTTTGTTTGAATTTCTCATGAAATGTTTGGTTCGTGTTTATAAGTCTGTCTTCGTTATTTTTGTTTTGCAGACTTATTTATGTTGGCACGTCTATTTTATTACATTCTCTTACTCCTAGTAAGAGGAAGTATTGTAATCGTGTCAAATTTTCGATATCGAGTTTTCACAGGAAATATCCGTTTTGAGATCTCCTGAATCCAAAAAAAATGGTTTTTAGCAAATGGTGTGTGTGTATGTGAACAACATAGCTCAAAAACGAAAAACCGTAGAAAGTTCAAACTTGATATCCGTATAGGCATCACCATGGGATCCGACAGTAGGTCATCTCTCAAAATTCCTCAACCAGAAGTACCACTTTACTGATTTGTTTTTTCACTTTTTTTGCAATTTTCAAAAAATGGCTCCGACGATTTTCTTTAAACTTGATATATCAACTACACATGCAATAATCTACAATTTTTATTTGAAACATTTCTCTGGGAAAATTCATTTAAGGTTACTTTTGAAGGAGGGGTGGGGTTACGGTTTCCTCTAAAGTGCTATTTCAGTTTCTATCATTTAAATATTAGTTAGAATTAAATATATTGTTGAAATTCCGAGTTTGAAAAAATCGGATGACCGGAAATGCGTTTTTTCTAGGAAATATTTTTCAGTTTTCTGCTATTTTCTCTAAAACGACTCCAACCAATTTCTTTAAACTAGGAATGTGAACTACACATATTAAAAGCTACAACTTTTATTTGTAAAATTTCTTCTGGTAAAGTCATTTAAGGGAGGTTTTTTTGGAGAGGGGTGAAGTTCTGTTTTTCTCTAAACTGCTATCGTAGTTGATTATACAAATTTACCATCCAAACAAAATTAATTAGAAATAAATAGATGGCCAAAATTCCAAGTTTCAAGAAAATTAGTAAACCGAAAGTGCGTTTTTACTATTACCAGAAATGTGTTTTAATATGTCAGTTAAGTATTTCTTAGGTTAATTTCTAAAGTTTTTTTTGTGACCTAACCCCAACATTCATTGTACAATATCAAATACTGGAGTCGTAATGAACATCAAAACATAAATAATAATGTGCTAGAAATAATAAGCTATTTTTATACTATCTGTGACAGTAAAAAAATTAAAATACAAACGAATATTACCGTTTTATAGCAATAAATATAAACAAATAAAAGAGCCACACTGGTACAAATACAATTAGAAAGTTGTTTAATAATTGAACTCACAGGTCAACTATACCTGTTCTATGATCTTTTAGGTTTCCGCGGCCACTTTCATGGAAAACACTTGAGTTTCCGGGCTAAGACCGCGTCAGTGGTTCGCTAAAAACTGACATTCGGCCATGTTGCAATGAGCCTCTTCAGGGTCGTTATTCCTTGAAAGCTCTGGAGCAATGAACCTTGGTAGAAAAGGGGCGTGGCTCTATCCTCCGCCATCTTGATCCCCATCTTTATTGTAGGTGGCGGGAAAGGCTAAATTTTCTCTCTCTCTCCTGCCAAAGTTTTAACCTTGTCCTGCTCCAGAAAACCATTAAACGTTTTTCCCCTGCTTTTTCACTTCTTTCTGGAGCAGCGGGATCCATGTTCTGTTTTCTCTTCGTTTAGTCAGTTTTCCTCTTTCTCAATTTCCACTGCCTCTCTTACAACACGTTCGTAATAATTGTTTACCTGGACAAGAACACGAGGAAGCTGTTTGGCCCTAATGAAGAGAGTAGTTATTTGCTGTCTTTGTAGCAAAAAGTGAGGTCTCTGTGATACCTCGCAGCTGTGGGGAAAAGTACAAGGGCCAGACTAAAAAATTAACACAACTTTATGAACATAGTCACTGTGTAAGGTATAACAAAACGGAGAAGTCTGCCCTCGCAGAACATTCGTCTACAACTGGCAATGCCATAAATTTTGAACGCAACAAAGTCCCTGCCCAGGTAGACAATTATTACGAACGTGTGTAAGAGAAGCAGTGGAAATTGAGAAAGAGGAAAACTGACTAAATACAGACGATGGAATCCTCTAAGCAGAACATGGTTACCATGCTCAAGGAAAGGAGTAATAAAGCAGGGGAAAAACAGTAAAGATAGTGATCAAGAAGGCAGTCAAGGCAGTTCTCTAACAAGGTTCATTTCTCCATTTGCTTTTAAGGTGTAATGACCCTGAAGATCCCATGGGCGAAACATGATTGCCCTGATTGCAACATGGGCGAAACCGGTTTCCAGCAAACCACTGGCGAGGTCTCAACCCGGAAACTCAAGTGGTTTCCCTGAAAATGGCGGAAACCTAAAAGATTATATTAAGAGTTCTTTATTAAAATGTATCAACCTAACCTTTATTAGAGTTTAAACATATATATCGTATGCATCTGTATACAATATATATTGTATATCTGTATACACGATAATTTGATTTAGCTCGTTGTAAATTGATAATAACTGACAGAACCACTAAGCCTAAAATATGTTCATAATACTTCCATCTAATCAGTCTATAACTTTCATCATCAACTGTACAATTCTTCAGTACTGGTATTTCGAAAATGCTTATATAATAAATATACAAATGTATTTTACAAATATTTTTATTATGTTAAGCTACTTTTTAGTTTGTGAACGGTTTGTATTGCTAGCTTGTAGGACTAGAGGATTAGATATTCTGAAAATACTTGGTAACATATTTGCAAGTGCTGTAAATATTTCTTCACTAATGCCCTGCAACATAAAACGTCAATACTTTTATAAGGGCTGGATTAGCTCAGTGGTTCGAACCCTAGGTTCGAGTCCAGACAGCGCTTTCCTTAAATTTTTTTGACCTAGGAACTTTTACATCTCACTGCCAGGTGTTAGGAAGTGTTGTGAATACTGCCCGGAGGCCGGCAGTACACTGAGAAATCTCCGGACGCCAAAAATAATCAAATAAAAATTACCTTAGGAACCAAAAACTGTAGATTCTTAAGTTCAGAGCCACCCCAAGATGACATTTCAATCATAAAACCTTTCACACATTTATATACTAGTTCCGCTCGTTTAGTACACCAAGCCATTGTCATGCCCTGTTACAGAAAAAACATGTTCTTGTATTTATTTATTTAAATTTTTGAATAATTTGAAGATTATT
Source organism: Triatoma infestans (assembly GCA_011037195.1). Classification (NCBI taxonomy): domain Eukaryota; kingdom Metazoa; phylum Arthropoda; class Insecta; order Hemiptera; family Reduviidae; genus Triatoma; species Triatoma infestans. The sequence continues at coordinate 74,019 of JAAEAF010014365.1, read as the reverse complement.
TTAAATGATTGCACTTAATCCCAAAATGTGAATATGAATAAGAAATCAATCTGATAATTTCGCAATTATTTTCGCCTCCACTATGACCACTGAGTTATGCATTTGAAAATTATCAATTAATTACTATTAATTGATAATTTTCTATTAAATCAACATACTTGGAAATTTTCATGTGACAGAAGCAGAGGAACCGTTAGTGTTGTAATATCATTTGAGCAAGCACATTTAATTACGTTCCTTAAGCCAAGAATACCGGAATGGCGTGAAGTAATATCATCTGAAAGGAATACAAGTTTAATTTCAGTGACAACAGTACAGATACTATTAATATATTTAAAAAAAAAAATTTACTTGATCTAACAGTATCGTCCACAACCATATGGAAAACCACATGCACTTCAGAAAGATTGGAATGTTTTGTTATATACACATCTCCAGGTTGAAGATATTTAGTACCACTTTTGCGCGACTAAATAAAAGGAATTCTTGTAAATTAGAAATATAACAGATCCTGATTATAAAAATATGATTTGGCATTCACTTTGTATTTGTACCTGTTGTTCGCTTGTGGTTAATATATTATTCTCCTCCGCCACATTATGGCGCCTCCAATCAACACCTTCTCTTATAGATGTCCGGATTTCTTCAAGTTGGTCCTCAATACTTGAAAAATGTAATTCCGGTTGTAATTCACAGATTTTCATTAGATCTGCAGCACAAAAACAAAAAGAAAAAATATTTGGTATGGCACACACACACACACACACACACACACACACAACTTTCTCCCCAATTCTTACAATTTCATATTTTCTCCAAACTTGAAATTTTTACCACACACGTGATTGTCCTATAATACTGTTGTACATGGTTGACCGGTGTACATTACAGTGAAACAGCAGTTTAGAAAAAACAGATCTTCAGAAATCGCTAAAATCAATTTTTCCGGAAAAATATTTAAATAAGTAAACCAAGATTAAAGAAAATCGTTGGAAAGGGGGACGGTTTTCAAGAAAGCTATGACAAATACAAAAAGTCAACCAGAAAAGTCCTTATACTACTGACGGAATTTGACCACACACACACACACACACACACACACACACACACACACACAATCAATATTCGCTAAAAATTGTTTCGAACTCAGCGATCTCGAAATATGTATTGTCAGTGAAAGCTCAATTTCGAAAATTTAATACGATCGGAATAATTGCTCTTATAATAATAAAAAAAAAGGAATAAATTCAAAAGAACTCTTCATTTTATAAGCATAATTTTAATTGGAAAAATTACCTTTAGTGATGCCAGAGAAACCACCTAGATGATTGTCCGAAAGTAGAACCAGACCACAAAGATCATTAGAATACAAACTAAGCGCAGTCTGCAATCTCTGAGGCTGTGGTTCTACATCCCTAAATCATATGACCAATAATTACAATTTATTAGTAACCATTTCCTAAATAATAAATGTCAAATGATTCCATAACACAAACCCAGATATATTAGTACGAAGTCTACAAAAGTCAAGAACATCAGCAGACAAAAGTCTTATATTGTACATATGTTTCATCTGAGATCCAAGATGAATGGTAAAGCTTTCTTGAAATGATGGTGCTTGACTTTCCATGGCAAAACTTCTATTCACCACCACTGGAGAATTCCTAAATAAAATAATGATATTTACAAGGTAAATCCTAACAATCGCACAGCAACACAATATTTACTTACAAAGGTGTCGATATAGGGGTATCACAGTTGTGTTCGACGAGTGACATGAGCCATTGTCTATATGCACTTCTCTGAGATTCTTGAATTACACTCACCTGAAAATAATGTAATCATTCTGCAATATCCAAATACGTTGATGAAATGCTGACAATTTATTGGGACTTGAATATTATGGCTAAAAATTGCTTTAAATGTCGAAAGAAAATCAGAGCAGTAGTTTAGAAAAAATTGAGAAAAAAATGAAAACTTATTTAGTAAAGTTGTAGTTCCAGTTAATTGATTATATGGTAGAATCTCTGAAATACCAAAACGAGCTGGCTTCAAGTCTGACATTTTTACGAACTTTCGTTTGGATTTATGCTGTTTTCATCAAATAAATACACCACTTTTTCATACTGCAATTATTACAGTTTTAATTGACAAATTTTCCCCAAATTTAAGATTTTTTGCTGATAATATTACTACAGGTGTATTATTATACCTAAATCGCAGTTTAGAAGAAAGCCTGACGTCGCAGATCTACCCAGAAAACATTAATTTTTTTTTTTTTTAATGTTTCGAATAAAAGTTAAGAGACCTGTATATGTGTAGTTAATTTATTTCTGAGGCTTAAATAACATTTCCCAAGTGCTTGACAGATTTGAATGAAAGGTGCTCGGACGCTTCAATATTAGGATCTCTAAGAAAGAATAGTGTTTGCCCGCAAAGACAAAAAAGGAATTCGAGGATAAGGAAATAAGAATGTACGAGGAATTCAAGGATGTTAACAAATCTTTGTTCGTGAGAGTGCAACGACTTAAGCTGCTAGTTTATCTTCTAAGGATAGAAGACCGTATCTTTTATGGACTGCAAAGATATATGATGGAAGATCCAAGTGGTCGGACCAAGTATAGATGGAAGAATATCGTGAATGTTATAAAAAAAAAAATCAAGAATAAGCGTCACCATTGCACAAGATAAAATGAGGTGGCTAACAATAACTGAAGATGCCAAGTTAGAAGCGGATTTGACGGTAGCGCCCCTTCTGGACTACAATGTGATTACAATATAGTCTAGCATTTCTATCTGCTGAGGACTAACACGTACCACCACCACTATTATTAGAAAAATTCTAAGTTTAAAGAAAATTTCTCAATTAGAATTACAATAAGTGCAGGATAAGGAAGTCGTGTCACCAGATTTGTTTTTTACTCTTGCTACAAAAAATGAAGTAAAGGTATATGATGATTGCTGTGTCCGGCTACGCTTGCTTGCTTCTTTTCGTTTTAGTGTAGTTATAAGGCTTAGACAGAAGGCAGCATTAGTAAGTTATGTAGGAAGTCAATTAGTATGAGGTTTAGGATAAATGTAAGGAAGTAGGAAATAGAAATTAAGAATAGGTTTATAGTAATTAGACAGTTTGTTAGTTGGTTATAAATTTTATCAGAAGACGATACAGGGAGCGGGACGGGCTGAGTATGAACGGACTAGAGAAGAGCTGCTTGGTAGAGAAGAGTGGAATACTCAGCTGACGAGAAGTAAGTTAAGGTCGAGAGGAGAGACGAAAATGTTAAGAAGCACAAGGAATTGGGCACACGAGCTTGAGGAGTCAAGAGTAGATAATAAAGAAAATCGGCAGCCTCAGACTGTTTTGCGGTCAGACGGGATTTTTCTGAGAAGCTGTCGGAACTCTGGATATCCAAAAGATTGGTGTTTTGTGTTGTTTGAAAATAAAAGTGAAACCAGATCTGGTGATGGTTATATGTAACGTGATGAACTATATGAACTAATATAATCTTCTAGGTTTCCGCGGCCATTTGCATGAAAAACTTTGAGTTCCCAGACTGAACCCGCGTCAGTTGTTATAAACAGACGTTTCAGGATCCTTACATCTTGAAAGCTAAAGGAGCAATTAACCTTGATAAAGAAAGGGTGGCTCCTTCCTCCGCCATCTTGACTGTAGTTGATGGGCGAGACTTAATTTTCTCTTCTTTCCCCACGGTTAGCTGGCGGGTGACGAGGTCTAAGGCTCCCATCCTACTACCCTCCTGCCCAAGTTTAAACCTTGTTCTACTCCGGAAAACTATTAACCGTGTTTCCTCTACTTTTTCCTCTATCGTGTTTCCCTAAGCCTGGGAATCACCTCAGTGATTGGTTATAAGGACTTCTCCAGGAATGATAGCATATCTAAAAAAAGACGCTAGGGGCAATATCTTGGCGAATAAACTACTGTTTTTCCGTCTTAACTCCATGCATTGAACCTTAGAGTATCTATTTATTCTGGCCTAGAATTTGCTGTGAAGTGAGACGTTAAGACTTATATTACTCTGACCCTTGAGTGCAGACGTAACGCGCATACGTTAATACTCTCATTTTTTTTCTTAATTTCCAGCCAAACTAGTCATGAAGGCTGAGTAGACATGAAGTTCTAACTATGCCTTGCATTGTTTTTCTGAACGGAAATAAGCATTAAAATAAATTTCAAAGAGGAAATACGTACTTTGCTTTGCCACGAAGCAGTCTCTAATCCATGTTCATCTAAGTGCCGAGTAGCAATAGCGGTAATATCAGCTTCTGTAAGGCCAAGACTTAAAGCTTCCACAGCTTTTGACATTTCTTCTGTTTGTCTAAAATACATTTTTGTCACATTAAAATTGTCTGACTAAAAAAAAATAAAAAATTGTGGAAACTGTATAAATAATTACTTTGTAGATAAATTTGATAAATGCTCATCCCGACGCTTAATAATATCTTGCATAACTAAAGCATAAGAATGCTCAACATTGAGGATGGTTTCCAGCGCAGTGGAATGAACTAGCTTATGGTATACTGCAGAAAATAATTCACTGTCATCCAAATTAGCATTTTTGGAGTTGTCGACTGATGACCTCTGAAAATAAATATTGACACAGAATGAAAAACGAAGCCGAATAAATAAAATTCAAATCAAAATATAGTTTCAAACATTCATACGTCTTCCTCTTATTGCAATTATCAATGTTACTAATGATAAATTTTCTTCTGACGTTAAAATGTTTAGTTGCCCTACAAACTACTAGGAAACTAGGAAACCTATAAGTAAATGGCTCTTTAGAGAATGGTATGACGTTCAAACTACCAGAACATTAAAAACTTATAGTAGAAAATAGTTTCGAAGCGGTAAATCTTTATTTAAGTAGCAGATTCTCCAAGTTAAAGCACTCTTTAATGTCGGGTAATAAAAAATGCATAAAACTGGAAAAACTGTCCAGAAATTTTGCACATTTTCATCAAACTCGAAATTTATTATCAGCAGAATTTATTATCGTTAACATTATATTCGCAGTGTATTATTTATGTAGAAGCGTTGAAATTATATAGATAGAAAACAAACTGCAAAGAGGAAGTCTAACCTCAGCCTTATCCCTAAAATCGATTTTTCGAGATAAATGTTTAATAGTGACAGAGATGCATATGTAGCTCTGGTGCTTATACAAGTTTAATGAAAATCGTTAGAGCCATTTCTAGAAAATCGCAAAAACTAAAAATCCATTTAGTAAAGAAATATATCCGATTGAAGGGTTTTGAGCAGAAGTTTGTGCTTCTGCGATTTTTTGCTTCCTCTGCTTTTCGATTCTGAGTTGTCCTCGTCAGATAAGCATCAAACATTTTCGAGTATAAAAATATTTGTTGACCGTTAATGAATTATGTTATGAAGAAATTTGATGAGGATCGGTCAAGAAAGAAACATTTCTAATTATACAAACGTTTCGACAGAGTTTCCTGTCTATATCAAGGCTTTAATCTAAAAAACAATACAATGAATAACTACAATGCATTAATAATTTTGTAAAATGCATAATAATAACAAAAAATAAATAAATAAATAAAAATAATATTGAACTTACATATAGATAATCGTCAAGTTGTGAAAAAGAATTTTTAAACATATACATTTGTTTCATCGCAGAAACATAAAAAAAGAAAATCAAAAGTTTGAAAATGAACGTTGGTAGTATCCAACTTTCTTTCTGTAGATGATTTAAGACAAGGAACTAGTAACTTTTAATTTTCTTTTAAAAATTCTTTTTCACATCTTCACGATCTATATGTAAGTTATTTAAATTTTTTGTTGTTATTATTATTATGCATTTTACAAAATTATTATGCCTTGTGGTTCCTCATTGTATTGTTTTTTAGATTAAAGCCTTGATAAAGGCAGGAAACTCAGTCGAAACGTTTCATCAGCTGATTTGGTTTTAAGTGATAAAGAAATCAGCTGTAGATCCTTCCTAAAACGTATCCTAGTCGCAGTTTGACTAGAGCTCAGGGACAGTTTGTATGGGGCTTGCTCCCACGATATGGGCATTATTTATATTTATATATATATATATATTACGACTCATCATATATATATATATATATAAAATATACACCGTCAGTTAATCTCAAAGTGCATACATTAATGAGACTCAACCGACTGTGTAATAAGTTCAAAATGGCATATGATGTGACTGCTCTAGGTGGGTAGAAACTAGGTGGAGAATTTCCAAGGATTAAATTGAATGGTTATTTCTTTAACTAGGGGATAAACATACAAAATCATAAAAGAACTTAACAAGAAACTACATGAATTATTAAATTAGTATAAAATGTTCTAGTCTACCTTCAAAGTAAACGACTGATCCCAACTTTTTATTGTATCATTATTAATAGGATACTCTTTTAATAAAGTCATAAAATTTCCAACATCCGAGATTTCAGCTGCCTTCTCTTGGATATAATTGGTTAATGAAATTCTCAATACTAAAACACAGCATACTCTTAATTACAAAGTTAATTTCTATTTTATTAAAAATTAATAAATAAAAAATTACAGTAGCTATACCTCTCTTAATACTATCTGGTATATTTTGCGAAGCCAATATTTCTTGGCAAAGCTCTTCAGGAGATTCATTGCAAGGAAGTGTAAATTCTGCAGTAAACGGAAAAGTTAAATTATCATATATAAACTGTTTTGAAAAAATGAACTTTTCTTTAACTTCATTTGATGTCTCCATATTTACTGATATATGAAATAATTTTCCCAATTTCACTTAGTATATAATTAGTTCATAACAGTAAATGCAGTCAAAATCGTTGCTTAAGTAGTATCTCAACAGCTTTGCCGTCCTTACAGAGAAATCTGCACTTGATCATGCGACAAGTTCTCTAAATTTTTATGGAAGAAAGTGAATAACCACATTTCTAAGCACCAATATTGCCAAACATCAGAGTAACTTTTCATTAAATAAACCTACTTCTCTGTTATAGCCGAGCAAAAGACAGCACCACGCCTGAGGTAAGGTAATTTCATATGATTCATTCCTTTGAATCCTTGGTGGTGAGTCGCTCTTGGAAAGATCCAAATGATTCATTTGTAATCCTTGATTTACAATATTCATATTTTCAATGGTTTACTATTCAATTTGAGAACTGATGTGGAATATACAGTCGGCATAGTAGTTAATTAAATTTATAAAAATGGTCAATTCTGTACATTTTAACTAAATTCTTCGTCTTTTAACATTTTATGCTTAGAGAAGTGTCAGCGTCAAAAGAATGATATGATTTTATGAAAATTTAATCATATTTTCATAAAAATTTTATTTCTTCCTTAAGTACCTTGATGACAACTTCCTTAAGTTACCTTGACTAGTTTAGTTTCTACATATCAATTAAAAAATAAAAAGAATATAATTTCATTGTTAATTAAACTTGTTTTTAATTTTTACCCGTAGTAATAATGAATGGTTTATTTATACAAAATTTATGTTACAATTTCCAGAGTAATTGACAATGCAATTGAAATGGCAGTACGCTTCGACTTCGAAGTTCTCGTTGACCAGATGTAAGTTACCTACCCTATATGTTTTATATTGTTGTTGTGATAGTGCATATGATTTGAGAAAAGTTAATTTGAGTTATGCATTGAATGAAATGAAAAACAATGTCTGTAATTGATAGAGTAAGAAATCAAGTCGGTTTTACTAATGAATACGGATATACACCACCTTTGGACCATCCAGATCACGTAAGAATGTTTATGGCTTTAACATAGATTTATGCTGTAATATTTATTATTTGTGTTTTATTATTATCATCTAATCTATTGCCATTAAACTATGGAGATAACAAATTCTGCTTATTTATATAAGCAATTTTTTTATTTAGCATTGAATAATTTGTTTTATCTACCTTGTGTGATTTGTCAGTGCTTGAATATTTCCACTCAGTAGAGACATTTTAGAAATTTAAAATTTGTATTATTCTATACCAAATTTATTGGTAGTATAATATAATATTATTTAACGTTTGTTTTTATAGTAATCGAATTGTAAAACAATTCGAACACAGAAGGCAATTCTAAACGCTTAATTGTGTTTTATGAAACCATGTCATGTGTGCTCAAAATCATTCAAATGACCTTCGTAATTATGCATTTTATATACTGAAAATTCAGGGGGTCAAAGTGAAAACGATACTTTTAACTTCAAAAGATCAATAGCGAAAAAGTCCTAAGATTTTTATTTCTTAGCTTTTTTGTACCGTTCATTTTTAAAGTATATCAGTGTATGTTAAAATCCTAAGAAAAAATGAATGCTTTCCTACCTATATGTCTGTTAAATAGGAAACAAATTTATTTACACTATAATCTGTCTCAATGTGAAAATGATAGATCCTGTTGTTTAACGCAAAAATGGAACTTTTATTCTTCCGTGTTTTTCTTATCAATTCAGAGGTAGTTTTAAACTAGTTTATGCATGGTGTACAAGTGTTAAAAGTAAACATTTTGCTATTGGCGACCATACATGTAAAAAAAAAGTGACTTAATTGTAAGTCATGATGGGAAGACAATTAGACAAAATAGCTAAAATGATAAAAAAAGTCATTCTACCGTTCAAAGTCATTTATATACAATTAGAAAGGTATAAAATACACTAAAGAATAACGAAGAAAGTAAGAAAGAGCCCTTAAAAAAAATGTTAACAGATGCTGATAAGAGATGGGAGATGAGACTAATTGAAAGATCCCAGGTTAAGTGCGTTAAAACTTGTTATTGAAATTGAAAAACATTTGCATAAAAAAGTAAACCCTGAAACAGTGCGAATTCTTTTGGGAAAAAATCAAGAGAGTGCCCCAGAAAAACCTTTCGCAGTAAAAAAAAACAAACAAAGAAACATAAAATTAAAATTCAGTTTGCTGAAGATTATTTTAAAAAAGTAACAGTGTTCTGGAACAAAGTTTTATTTACAGATAGGAGCAAATTTAATATATTTGGATCTGACGGGCGTCGTTTTGTGTGTAAAAAAGTAAAAAGGCTGGTCAGAAGAATTTAAAGAACAAATTATTAGACCAATATTAAAACACAGGATTGGGGCTGCATGTCGCAACCTGTATGGGACTGTAAGTGCATGGGAAACCTACACTATAGAAGGCATAATGGATAAATACGTGTATATTGACATACTGTGACTAAATTTAAAAACTAGTGCAGAAAAATTGAAGATCAAAGATGTTTTTGTGTGGCATCCAGATATATCGATCCTACGCATTCACTCTTCTAGTCAGAGAATAGTTGACCGAAAGTTCTAAAAACACCTCCACTATGACCGTGCATTAATGTAATTGAAAATACTTGGTCTAAATTGTAAACAGAAATTAGGAAACAAAATATCAAGTAAATGACTGAAAAAAGGAGAATGGAGTGAAAAGGTTTCACTTGAATACACAAACAAGTTAGTGGAATCGATGAAAAACCGCCTCAAACAAATGATAGAGAACAAAGGTTTACATATTACATATTAAATATGCAGTAATTTTTAATAAAGTATGTAAAATTAAAGTTGTATCATTGTCTTTGAGTTCTTTTGTAACAAAGTTTGGAATTTTTTATTTAAGATTAATTTTTTTTTTTTTTTTTTGTATATAGTTGTTAAATTAATATGTTTATTTTTAAAAATGAATTGGTGTTTTATTATCTATCACATTTTTAAAACAGAAAAATGTATTCATTTTTCTGTATCATTTATCTGTAATTGCTTAAGTATCATTTTCACTTTGACTCACTGTTGTGTTAATTAATATGGTTAATGAAATATTAAAAGCCCATTTATTTTTATTATGAGACTTATAACTTATTTTTTAAAAATTACGAATAAATTTTCTTTAGGTACGTCAATTAATTTATTACATCATATGATTTATTTTATTTTAGGTGGCCGAGGTGACAAATAAATTAAGATTGAAAGTTATTAGTGGCCATCAGTTAGCAAAGAAGGATATTTTTGGGGCAAGGTATTCATTAATTAACCAATAATATAACAATGTTTAATGTAGCAGATATAAAGCTTCCTGAGTAATGTCTCTACATATACTTGTGCATTTTATTTTCATACATTCGTTATCTCGTTTAGTAAAAAAAAGATTTTTATGTTTATACCTTTTCAAAGTAATCTTTTATTGCTTTCTGTATCCGTTTCAAGTTTTGTTTAAGTAATAAAAAGAACCTGGCATGAAAAAGTCACACGATTTTCTCTTACTGGAATTCTAGTTGACATTTTTTTTTTGAACAGTTAGTTGGGTTTATATATGTATGTTGGCACATGTTAGTGAGCAGTTAAGAACACAAAGGGCTCTGGCTACCTATATGTAACTAGATAAGCATCTGAAGGTAACTAGGCCAAGCAGCGCCTCCTTCCTCCTACTGGCAAAGCTAGTAAGGGCAGTTCAAAAGTCAGCATTATAGTTCCTCAGAAGAGAGACGGGTTTGGTGTAGTGGTTATGAGCATGGACTTGTAACTGGGAGGACTTCAGTTCGAGTCCCACGTGTAACTGCTAAATTTATATTAGTTCAAAAAATGTTAATAGTAAAGTATGTGCTTTCGCTCCCGTCCACGACACGTAATTTGGTAGTTGACGTTTAGCCCGCCTGTAGAAAATAGGCATTACTTTTGTAAGGGTGTTGTGAGGAGATGTTGGTTGTTTATGATCAAGATAAACACCTTAAGATTTGGTTTACGATATATAATTGATGTATGTAAATATATAACTGACTACCAAGGACTTGCACTTAAGAGTTTAGAACAGAACTGATACTGACAGACTGACGTGGCTAAAAATGAGATGTACGGTGCGATATTAACTGATGTGTATCTGAATTCACAGAATGTCCTTTTTTGACTCTGTCTCTCGTATATATATCCAACTGGCCTCTCCTCTCCTCTCTCTCGAGAGGGGCTCTTTCTCTCTGATGCGTGGTGGGGGTTCACTTCGCTAGTATGGATGAGTGGTGGGGGTTCACTACCCCTACATCTTACTTAGTTTTTCAAAACCACCTGAAAAATTAATTTTTTCTGAAAAATGTTTCAAGTAAAAATCATGTGTTTATATATGTGCAGATAGCATGGTAGATTTATAGAAAATCTTTGGAACCATTTTCGAGAAAATCTCAGAAAACAATCCGGAATAGTAGCTCTTCAGATTAACCGATTATCTTCAAACTCAGAAGTCCCGCAATGCTTCAGTTTTTCAGTTTTTTCGTGTTTCTTGAAAACGGCCGCCGATTTCTTTAATCTTGGTATATCAGATAATCATAAAAAGACCTACAACTTTGAAACATTTTAACGGGAATATTCATTTAAGACGTTCTGCTGGAGGGGTGATGTTCGGTTTTCTTCTTAGAACCATTTCAATATATTATACGGTTTAGTCTTTTAAATAATATTCATCAGAATTTAATATGTTGTCCAAGTTTGAAGAAAATTGGTTTACCGAAGTACGACTCTTTTTGCCTAATTATATTTCGGATGCACATACATATGTACATTTTCAATTATATGTGAAATGTGTAATTGGGTAACAACCGGTATAAATAATAAATGAATCAAAATATTAAATTACAATAAGAGAAACTCGAGTGAGCGTTTCACATTAGATTTTGTTATTTTCTCTTACTGCTCGTGACAAACTGCTTACTGATCATGCAACATTTTTAAACGAGAGAGATCCCACCGATGTCATAACTTCGTTAGGACCCAGTTAGATCCATACCAGTCTCAACTGACGTGGTAAGAGCTGACGGTTCCTTAAATGGCTTGATTATCTAAGAAGATGACGACTCTATAATTTTCAATCCGTTGCCAGCCGATGTCAAACTTCCATCCGCTGAAATCAAATTTTTGAAGGCAAGATCATTACAATGTTTGACATCACTCTATACAAAAATTATATAATAAAAACTCCCTTCAGTGACTATTACCACTTAGTGTTGGTACTTTCTATATAATGATGTTTTAGCTCTTGTCTTTCATATTCAATTAACTAATTAGAATTTCTTATAAAATTATATGAAGGATTTGTTCCAGTGATCCGTATGTAAGAATAGATCTCAATACGATTAGTGGCGACGAAACTATTGATTCCGTCTTAACAAAAACTAAAAAAAAGGTAATTTTATAGCAGTTGTTATTTAGGTGATGAATTTATTTCACAAACAATTTAAGTTATTGATATTAATAAATAAACTTTTCTTTGTACAGACTTTAAATCCTGCCTGGAATGAAGAGTTCATTTTTAGGGTAAGTTTATTTTTTCAAAGATGTGATCGAAGATGATGTATATGTTCTCGCAAGTTGAATGCGACACCCCCTTATGCTGTAGACGTTATGTAATTAGCTAAACTTTTTGCTGTTGTGTTCACCTTTCTTGTTTGATCAAAGTTCTCTGAAATTGTGGTCTCGGAGCTAACTTTCTTAGTTTAAACAGAACGGTATTTTTAAACCAAATTTCTAAGAAAAATGACACAAAATAGAAAATAGAGTTAGTACATTCACATCATTTTGGTGTATTAAAAAAAAAATTAAAATTTGTGTTGGATTATTGATGACGTTAAATCGACATGAGAAATCGGAGGAAAAAATAGATCGTAATGTTGTGCGTGTGAGCGCGCTTGCTCTTGTAACTTGTATTGTGATACTTTTCGTACATTTTGTTTTTATGTTTTCTTAATTTTAAATACAATGAGTCTGTAGTATTAGAAAGGGAAATAACATTATTAGTACATTTTATATTTTAGTTTTGTTTCGTTTGTGCTCGACTGTTATCAATAAATTATTCATTTTCATATGGTTTTCAAATCATCAGGCCTTAAAATTATAATGAGATGTTTATACGGCAATGGTCAGAGGAGTTTTTAAAGAAAAAAGAATTCTTTGTTGCTCTACGTTTTATGTACCTGCACCATTGATGCCCTCTTCAGGAGCTCTTTAGGGTAGGAGAGGAGTGTACGTTGAGAACGTTGAGATTGAAATCAATCTCATTTCAATCTTAACGTTCTCAACGTACATTATGAACATTGAACATTATGTATAATAATAAATAATAGATGGCAGGGATAATTATGATTGACTGAGATTGCCAATCTGTTTGTGGCTTGCTTGTTTATGTTTGAACTTTTTGTTTTTCGAGTTCTGCTGCACTGGCTATTTTGCTTTGGAGTAATTGTATACTATGTTTCAAAGTGTTTTCCTTTATTTTGTTAGAATAATATATATTAATAAAGCAAAGTATGAAGAGGAGTTCAAGCTGTAAGTATTCCATGTCAAGTTTTTATTATAACAACTTTGAAATATGATTGGGGTTAGAGGTATTCCTAATACGATAAGGTCTGACAAGGGAACAACATTCAGTAAAGAATTCGAAGATTATTGTAAGAGTTTGAGTATAATAAAATGTAACTTAATTGGCACAATGTTAGGCATCCTCGAGTTAACTAGAGAGAGTGAATAGGACGGTGTTGCCAGTGATCAGATCATTATCAGAAAAGAAAGACGGTTCCGATCGGGATATTAGAATGGAAGAGTAGGAGTATGCCCTCACTAGAATAACAGAAAAGTCACCCTACAATACACCCTAGAAGTATTGTTAAGGCATCAACCAAAATTCCCCAATCAAAATTTAAGATTAGGAGAGTTTTTGCTACAAAAATATGAACATCGCTTAATGTAAACGATATAAAACTGTGGAGACCTGAAGCCTAGTAGGCAGAAAAAAACTGGGACGAAGGCAAATGGGGAGACAAGAAGACTCTGAGGAGGAAGGCGTGAAGATGAAAGAAAGAGATAAGACAATGAGAGATAATTGACAATGAGACAAGAAGCCGACCGGGAAGAAAGAGCAAGAAAGCGATCTAATAAGCCGTGCTTGTTACTGAACGACTAGCTGATTGCAGAATGGAGGACAATTACCAAGTAAGGATGACCGGCATGGGGACAATCAGTGACCGTAAAGCGATATGAGAAACTGAAGAAAAAAAGGTCGGTGTGGTGTATCTCCCAGTGCGTGTTTACTTTCGTATATTTCGTTTTTGTTTTCTAATTTTAAGTAAAGTGAGTTTCTCCTAGAAAGGTAAAACATTATTCGTTCATTTTGTATTGTAGTTCTGTTTTTGTTTTTGATTGTTATCAATGAAGTATTGATTTTCATTTCTATCTAACTGTGTGGTAGTGTAAAAAGCCTCTTCCTTTAAAAAGTTTTCAATAAAAGAATAGGCAACATCAGTATATATAGAGATATATAAAGTAATATCAGAGATATTTTCCGTGATAGCCTGCTTCTTTTTGTGGTCATCGACTGGTTTCGGGCGTTCGCCCATCATCAGGATGTTTTTGTCAAACAGTCTAATAACATTAACTTGTAAAGAGCAAATATAGTTGCTAGACTCGATTTTAAAAGTCTTTGTTATGACGGAACTAGGTTAAGAGGGGTGCTGCTACCTGATTGGAAGATACATGCTCGGGCCTTTAAAGACGTTGTTCCCTTTTAAACAGGCTATCACAGAAAATATCTCTGATGCTTTCCACCTCGGAACCAACCACAACAATTAGTATATATAAACAATAAAAATACTTTTTTACCAACCTTTCGGCAGCTTTATTCTCATAGGCAATAAAGACGATGAGGCAATAAATTTGCCGAATCTTTGGAAAAAAAAATTGTATTTATTTAAGGTCCAAAAAATGTCGAAGCAAAAGTTATAGACATAAATTTGTATACTTAGTCAAAGAAAATTTGTTGAAGGCGTTTTCGAGAAAATCATAAAAAGTGAAAAAACTGCTCAGTCAAGTGGTACTTCCAATTAACCGATTATAAAAAACCTTCTCGGAAATTTGAAAATTTAAACAGTTCTGAAGATTTAAAAAGTTTGCTAGCAGACATTCTGTTAGAATCGGAAGCTACTGATTTAGAAGATTTCGATACTTACCAGTCGGCCAAGAGCGATGTATCGGCAAAAATAGTAAAGCAAGGAAATTATTGACCATCTCTAAACTCTGGATTGTTTATTCGCTACCCATCTCGATCGACTCAGAGAAGAATAAGTTTCCACAAAATGTACTTCAAAATCTTCAAATCATAGTACGAAAGTCAGCAATGGTAGATGTTGGTTAAATTATAGCTGTCTATATTTATTATTGTGCACAATTGAAGGTTATACTAATATTTTTTTACTTTCCCTTACTTCTAGTAAGAAGTATTGCAGTCTTGTCAAATTTTCGAAATTGAGGAAATACATGTTTTGAGGTCCAAAAAAGGTTTTTAGCTAATGGTGTGTGTGTGCGTGAACAAAATATTTCAGAAACGAAAAGTCGTAGGGAGCTCAAATTTGGTATTCCGTTTAGTTACCCAACACCGCATCTGATACGAATATTTCGGGCAAAACCCATCAACCTGAAATGGGGCTTTACTGATTTTTTTCCAGATTTTCTCGAAAATGGCAATGATTTTCTTTAAACTTCATATCCTATCTACCTACATAATACCTATCACTTTTATTTGAAACATTTGGCTGGGAGAATGATTTTTTTGGGGATTCTGGATGAACGGTAACATTATGCTCTCTTCTAAAGTACCATTTCAGCACACGTGTGGTTCTAGCAAATATATAATATTAATTCCAAATGAGAAGAAAATTGGTTAACCGAACTGATTTTCGATTTTTTTCCCCCCAAAATTGTCATAATTGCAATACTTTTATAGAAGATAGAAGAGGATAAAGTTACAAGCTACCGAGCCTTACATGTAAATTTCTGACACTTTTACATTTTGTCTTTCCCTAAAATCGTAATTGTCGGGAAATGTCATTAATTCGTGATACCTCGGATATTTGTAGAATAAAATCAAATATTTAACGAATATTTTTCTCTTTTTCGTTTCAGGTAAAACCGACCGAACACAAATTAGTTCTTCAAGTATTTGACGAAAATCGTTTAACTAGAGATGATTTCTTAGGCATGGTTGAACTCACTCTTTTAAATTTACCCAAAGAAGTTGAGGGAAGAACAGTTCCGACAAAGCAATATATCCTTAGGCCTAGGAGGTTCTATTATGTTTTATTATAATTTAGAAATATTTGAAATTTTCATTCATTTAATACTAGTACAACAATGGTTGATGAGGGCCAAATAAGAAAACTTTTACCCTTCAGAAAAATTATTTTTCTTTTATCGTTTCGTAACAAGAACTGTTTGAAAAATCTTTTGAATCGTTAAGCTATATTTTATTACAGTTCTGGATAATAATGTTTCGTCATAATATTAAATTATCAAGAATTTTGTTTATTTTTTGACGTTTTCAGTGCACGATCCAGAGTGAGGGGTTATTTAGAACTTTATCACGCTTATGTACTAGAAGATTCTGTACCATTGCCTGATGTTGATGATACAAGAGAAAGGGAAGTAGAACCAGGATGGGAAATGTTGGATAGATCAAATTTAGGTGTAAGCACTAGTCAGGTTGGGAACTTATAATGTGTTTTGAAAAAGTTATGCTCGAATATTTTTTTTTATAACTTTGTGCTTATTTATACGTTGTACTGTAAGTAATACAAACGTAGATGTAACTTTCTTTTATTAATTGATTATTCAAATTACTCATTTAGTAGAGGCACTAATTAGTCTCTATCAAATGCCATGCGGTTCCGCTATCGCTTGACTTAGCTCCTCGTATTCTCTTAGAATAACAAATCAGGTGTGCCTGTAACCATTTCTTTGCTGACTTTAATCTCTATGTGTTATCAAATTTTTAAACTCCAAACGCTTCCTTATTTGAGGCGAACAGGCGGGAGTGGGAGAATGTGGATGGGGAACCACCAACCAGCCCAGTTTACTTATCACTTGATTGGATGTTAAAGATATCCTTTTCACATTCTTGTTTGTATTCCTTATGACAATTCTAGCTTGCTGAGGTTTCAGGTATACCGTTTGCTGGTTACGATCCAGTCCGTTCAAAAGTCAAGTAGGTTGACGCCCTTATTGTTCTGAAATCAGTCACCATGATCACTTCCTGATCTTGGATAAAAAGTATGACTTATTCCATGGATTGAATCTTCGTTTCCGTATCATAATGATACGTCCCAGTTTGGGAACAGCGTATCTTCATTGTCTTCAAACGTTTCTAGAAGATCAGAGCCTATTTCTATATCCCTCTTCAAATAGGATGTAACTGCCTAGGTGTGAGTTTTCGATAACCTACAATCCGATGTAGGGGTAGTGAACCCCCACCACTCATCCACTCTAGCGGAGAGAAACAGCCCCTCTCGCAAAGAGAGGAGAGGCTCGGCCAGTATATATATATATGAGAGATAGGCAATGAGACATCATTCAGATAGAATTCTGTTGATTTACACATCAGTTTAACATCGCTCCGTTCATATCATTTTAGCCACGTCAGTCTGTCAGTTCAGTTCAGTTCAGTTAGTGTAAAGTCCTTGGCAGTCAGTCATATACATATATATCAATTATATATCTTAAACCAAATCTTAAGGTGTTATTTATCACTCATCAAGCAACAACCTACATCTCCTCACAACACCCTTACAAATACAATAAGCAAATGTGATGAATGTTTACATGACTTGAAGAAAATATCCAGTAGTATTACTTCATTGCATTGAAGTTAATTTAAAAGGCCACGAGACCTTTCACGCTTCAGACGTCAGGATGGATTATAGAGTAAGGTTTTATATGCAAGTTGTTGAACCAAACAGCTGATGATGATGGGATAAGGAGTTATGGAATCTTTGATAACGGAATTTTATTAGATCGCACACAAATGGAATGGAGTCATTATGTAAAGTTTTACTGGAAACATAATAAGGAGCATTGGTAATTTTTCGTAGGATTTTGGATTCTAAGGATTATATACGATAAACGTTAGAGTGCCTCGTGGAACCTCACTCATCTATTCCGTAAGACCGTACTGGTCGCAGTAAAGTTTTGTATAATATAAGCCTATTTGGAAACGTAAGGTTAGAAGATCGTTTGTCTAAAAGTCTTGATAGAATATGAAATCGTCTGTTAGTTTCCATCGTATTCAGGCTGGTATAGGGATTCCAGGTTAGTCATTAGACCTTAACCGAAGATAGCATACTATGTCAGCAGTAGGAGGAAGGTGTTACTTAATTTAACATCAGGAGTGATGGAGTGTAAACGTGGTGCGAATACATTTCTTTTCATTCACTTTTATCTTCGATTTTTTGTAAAACATTTCTGTTAAGGAAGATGATCTTGTCTGTGACTGGAGATAGTAGTAGGTTTAGGGTAGGTAAGAACGATAGTATCATCAGCGAAGGTTGATGTTACTTTATTAGGGATTAGGGGAAGACCAGCAGTATATTGCTTACAAAATCGGACCTAGGATACTCCTTTTTGGTAATCCAGCTTTCATAGGAAAGTAAGGTGTATAGGAAGAACCCTCAGAGACTTGGCAAAACCGGTAACTTAGGTATGATATAAGAATGACTTTGAGTTTCCAAGTAGCCCAGGGTGCCGCACCCCATCAAATGCCTGAGAGACATCAAGGAAGGTCCTTGTACAGTACTGTTTCTTCTCAGAGTAGGAGGCTGCAGAATCTACAAACTATGAACTTTGCCTGAAACCAAAAGTGATGGCCGGGAAGTGTTTTTGAAGTTTCTAGGATAGGAATTAGGCGTTTAAGTTGAAGCTTTTCAAAGATACTGGGCATTACTGGAAGAAGACATATTAGCTGGTACGAGCGGGTTCATGCAATGGTTTTCCAAATGGAAATAAGTAGTCCTTAGTACGGACTAATTAGAAATAGTAAAGCATGACTACTTTTCTTTAAACTTCATTATCTATGGCATGTAATATTTCTTTATACATTTTCTTATCATGATTTCAACGGAAACATTTTGAGGATGATCATCGCCCGCTACTCAAAGACTTGGATCTTTACCTAGGAAAGCAACGGTTACTTAACTTCAGTCAGGTACATTGTATTTTGAGAAAGAGTTCACTACGTGGAACGTGTACACTTTTACAAGTCATATCACGCTGCATTATTTGCTGTACAACGAGTAAAATATATGAGACTTACCTTATTTCATAAAGTATATAGCTTAATATAATTTGTGTCTTTTTTTGTTTTGTTTAGGTTTGTGATTCTTCTTTACCACCCGGTTGGGAAGAAAGACAGGATGCTAATGGAAGAACTTACTATGTAAATCATGTTGCGAGATCAACCCAATGGGACCGACCAACAATGAAGTATCTGTTAATTATTTCATAAACAAAGTATTAGATTAATAAATATTTTTGATTACATTAGCTTTTTGACCTTTTTTATTGTAGCAACGAAAATCGAAATACTTCTCACCAAATTTTGGAATCAGCTGCAACGGAATTCCAAAGAAGATTTCACATAAGCGCTGATGAAGCCGATTCATCACGAAGACGATCAAGTGTTTTATCCTGTCAGGTATTGTAACAAATATTACAATTTCATTTGAAATATAGGCCAAAACTAAATAGACTTGGCGATTTGTGTAGGGTACTGAAGAGACATGCCAGGGCATATCTTCTGCTGACGGCCTACCAGAAGGATGGGGTCTACAAATTGCACCAAATGGCCGCGTATTTTTTATTGATCATAATTCAAAAGCTACAACATGGGTTGACCCTAGGACAGGTAAATCTTGTGATAAAGTATTGATGTCTGATGATTGTTCATTTCAAATACTTTTCTCACTGCCATATTAACAAGTGAGACACATGTGAGATTTTGAGTTTTCAAACATGTTTTGAGATAGTATCTATTTTCGGTTAGTATCTATTTTCGGTTAGAAGCGCTATCTTTTCTTCTGTACCTTCTTTAAGTTTAGAATTAAAAACGTTTGACTGCCAGTTTCCACTTCTGTCAATATAATGAATCAATAAGGTTTTATCCTTAAAAAATTGCGCCATCGATAATAATAGATGATTCGATGGTCAGATTAGGTTGTATATATATATAAAATATGTTCTCCCTCCCCCTCCGCTCTATATATATATATACATCAATAAGGTTTTATCCTTAAAAAATTGCGCCATCGATAATAATAGATGATTCGATGGTCAGATTAGGTTGTATATATATATAAAAATGTTCTCCCTCCCCCCCCCGCTATATTATCTTATATAATATATATATTATTGTGTGTGTGTGTGTGTGTGTGTGTGTAGGATCTATTACTTAAACAGAACAGATACAAATTATTAAACTTTAAACACCTTCTTATTTACAACTTTTAATAATCAACTTTTAACAACGTGTATCTACTTGTCTGAAAAAACCAACCAACCTTCTCCTTTTTCTTTAACCTTCCCCAAAACGCTGCAGTCAAGCAATCCAGCGGCTGCTCGGCTTACTACAACCTTCCCCATCATTTCTAATAACCTACATTCGGCCATCCTGACTGGTCTGTGTCCTCGCAGACAAATAGGTCTTAATCTTCATCTTGGGAGTCAGTGCTGCTGTCACCTGAAAATCAGATTGCGCCCAAGGCTTCATGAATTCAGACTCGTGGTTGTTTGTTTTGGCCCTTCGCTGCGATTTCCAACTTTTTGGACGACATATCTTTCGTTGGGTTCTACTCCGATAACTTCATAAAGACCTAGAAATTTGATTTAAAACTTAGTCGCAGGCTGAGTACGGCGTATAGCCATCAAGTCACCGACCTTGTAATGAACGGGTTTTTTCCGTTTCTTGTCGAACGTCCGACGGTTTTCCTCCTGTACCTTCAAAATATTTCTCTTTGCTTCAACCCTCATCTCATCACGGTCCTCATTGTATTTCTAATCATTTCCTCTTCAATAAGCTTCCTCAGATCATCATCTTCACTTAATTTCATCTGTTTCCCTATTAACAGTTTGAATGGTGTCACACCAATACTTCGGTTACCGTAGAGTTAATGAATTGTTGTGCCCTCTCGACATGTTTCCACCATTCCTCACACTTTGGGTGACTTAACTTTGTTAGCAGGGGGATGAGCAGGCGATTCACCCTCTCTACCCGCCCATTGGCTCTTGGTACGCCAGTAGTTATTTAAAATGCCTTATTCCTTCCTCGTTACAATAGTCTTGGAACTCGCTGGATGTGAACACCGTTCCTCGATCAGATACAATCCTGCGATTTCCAAACACGTTCGATTGCCTCTTCAGGTGAGACAGAACCTCGGCGGTACATGTGCTTTTGCAAGAATAAAGCCACACGAATTTCGTGAAGGTATCAATAATTACGAGGAGGTATCGATAATTCTTTGTGGTTGATGGCATTGGGCCAATATAGTCGACATGATATGTATCCAGTGGTTCACTTTTCTTGTCAGTGCTATGAAGAAAGCCTTCTTGCTTTCCTTGTTTCTTTTCTGCCAATATACAGGGCACACAATTACGTATCACTTTATCCACTTTGGACAGCATTTTCCTAAAATGGTAAACTCTTCTCAGAAGTTGGACTGTTTTCCCAAGAGAAAAATGACCTCTTTTATGCGTCTTTGGTATAACGTCAGATTGCATAAGCTTGGGAACAACAAACAGCAGCTCACCATTTCTTCTCTGTACAATATTTCGTCTTTTGGTCTATAATCCTTTCTTTTAGGCAGAGTACTTATTATACCAAAAATTTCTGGATCTTGCTTTTGAGAATCCTTTAACCTCGCTAAGAATTCACTTTCATTTTGTTCGACATAGAAAATTTCCAGTAAAGGATGGCGACTTAAAGCATCTACGTGACACACTTGTAATCCAGACCGGTGAACAATTTCAAATTGATAGTTTTCTAGAAACAGTGCCCACCTCGCAGCGCGCACGCACAAATCTTTCTTCTTCAGAGTCATAATAAATGCTCGACAATCAGTTGAACGACAATTTTGAACGGGATACCTTGGAGGTAAACGCTAAACTTGTTCACTCTCTTTATGACCGCTAAGACCTCCAGTTCGTTACTGATATACTGTTTCTCAGCAGGTGTGTTCTTACCACTTGCATAGTAAACTGGGTGAAATTTTCCACCTGCGTCGCACTTCTACATTAGTATCATTCCGTAACCATCCTTTGAAGCGTCGGTGTGCAGCTCTGTTTCGGCTTCCGAGTTATAAAGCCTAAGAACCTAAGAACCAGCTTCTCAGCAAGTATTGTCTTCAGTTTCAAAAAAGATTTGCTCGCCGCCAAATTTAAACGGTACCGTTGTTCTCAATAGATCACTAAGAGGACACGCCACCAAAGCATATCCCCTAATGAACAGACCTACTATTCTTCGGAACTGGAAAGTTTATTACAGCCCGTGATTTTAGTTTCGACGGCTCTACTCTTCCCTCTCTGATGGTATGACCCAAGAACTTAATTTCGGTTTTGAGGAACTCACATTTCTTCCAGTTAAATGCCAGACCGTACTCTGAGGCTCTCTTTAAGATCTTTTCGAGCTATTGAACTCCCTCTGCTCTGGTCTTCGAAGGGAAAATGTAGTCATCTATGTATACTCTAGGAGAATTACAAAGTCCAAATGGAGTCTTCAGGAATTCATAATGACCATCAGGCACCACAAAAGTTGTAAACTTGCTGCTGCCTTCACTAACTGGCACATGGAAAAATCCGTTGCGCAAATCAAGGGTACTGAACCATCTGCACCCTGGAGGGCATCAATTTCATCGTCGATACGGGGCATTGGGCAATGGATATCTCTTTTTTATTATCTTTTCATTAAGCTTTCTATAATCTACGCAAATTCTGGCTTCCCAATTTTTTTATGGACAACAACTATAGGACTCGCGTAATCGGATGTATTATGCCGTCCTCTAACCACTCTTTCAATTGCCTATCAACATCGATTTTGTCAAGTGGAGCCAATCTCCGTGGTTGTTGGTAAACGGGCACATCATCGATCAAAACCAGGTTTAACTGGACAGGACATCCCTTAGACTTTGTGGGCTTATAATTACTGATTAGTTTGCAAACATCCGCCTTGAGGATTGGGTCTTTTTGTAAAGCATCAACATCAATGCTAAGAATTTCTAATGCGTCATCTGGAGTGTCGCCACTCAACTGCTCAATTCCACAACTTTGCCTTCGCTTAGTACATTTTTTGCGAGCTTCAGAAAATTACTGCCTATAATGAGCTGATGTCCCATTACATTATTTGGAACCACATGAATTATACCATATGAATCATTTCCATATTTCATATCAGTCTCAAAGCTACCAGGTGACTTCACAAGTCCAGGACCTATCCCCCATAGCTTTATACTACCATCAAGAGCAGGAGAGCCTAACCTGCGTAATTCCGATAGCCTCAAGAGGGTAAGTTACTCCCAGAATCTACAAAACCTTGCAGAGGAACACCATCCACGGAAACATTTAAAACTGGTTTATCTTCACAACGTCCTCTTTCTTTATGAATTAGTTTACAATTTGAAACGCTACATCTCTTGGATGTATGGCCGTAATTGTTGCATTTGAAGCAATTTGGGCCCTTAGCTTTGTCTGGACATTCCACAACAACATGCTGTGTTGAACCGCAGTTATATCAGCGACGATCTTTAACAAAAACATTTTTCAAATCACTCTTGGCGGAAATAGTATTAAACGCATTAGACTTAATTGGCTCTTTATTTTTATTTTTACATCGTTTTTTTATATATGTTCAATTTATGTTTGAAATCAGCATATGAAATAGCTCCATAGAGAATTGCTTTGTCTGATTCTATATCATCTATCCCGTCGATTATGTACTGTATAACGGATCGTGTATCGATTTTTCCCTGAGATGCAATGTTAATCATTTTATAATAATATTCTCTATACGACTAATTTTCAATTTTTTTCGCGCCATAAGTTCCTGGTGTATCGTTTTAAAACTTACATGAGATGTGAATTCTGCTTTTAATGCCTGTGACATTGCATTCCAGGTTTTGTGATGTTTTTTATTCTTAATGAATAAGGCGGCAGACCCTTTAAGTAATCGTCTTGCATAAATTATTTTTTAAATGTCAGTCCATTGACACAATACTCATTAAATTCCTGAAGCCAACTGCCTACACTTTTAGTTTTGTCATCTCCAGTAAATGCATCAATTGAGTTTTCAACATCTCTAAATAAAATATGAGAATTTGTAATTGTACTTACATGTCTTAGGCCACAGATATTTCTGCTTCATGTCAGTATTAGTAATTAAATTCTCATAAACCTGTTTAGCAGCATAATTTTCCTCTTCTTCACTTTCATCTTCCTCTGCTTTATTTTCGTCATCACTACCTTCGACAATAGAATTTTCATAAATAAGAACAAAATGTTTATATACGATTATTAAAATCGTATATAACTGTACAAAATAAACATTGTATTCTCTCGCTATTACTACCACAAAACAACTATTATGTTTCTCTCGTGTTAGTTGTGTGGATTGTATCTCTCGCTCGCCTGTACTTTGAACATGCGATGTTTTCATCTCGTAACAAAGATTATTCTAAAACAAACAGTTTGTTGCTCTGCCGCGCTATTAGTGCGCACATTACCTAGTTGAATTTATTTCACTTTTGGTGTGGCCATAGTTCGAACATTATTCGACATTTTTTTTGTACGCCTGTGTACAACCAACACTTTAAACCATTGTGGAACTTGCGGTACCACCATACTCTTTAAACTTTCTACATCAGAATATCATCATCATAAGACGAGCAACCTTATCTTCTATTAACCATCATCCATACCAGAGCGGAGGTACGAGAGTACGGACGACACCGGCACAGCTCCAGCGACATCATTCTTTACTCAGTTTAGGCGAGAGAGAAACATAATCTAAAATCACTAGTAAATGCAAACATTCATCATCCATCTTATATCATTTGTAAGTGTGTTCATCTTCCCTTTATTTTTGTACGAAATACAGTCCACTTTAAAAATAATCAGTGTATCTTTATTGATTTATTTTATTGACGGTACAATAATCGTAGAGGAGCAATGCCTATTGGCCGTTCCAGATACGAAAGTCAAAATCCGTCAACCGGAAGTGCGTCTCTACAGTATATTTTGTCAGTTCTCTCGATTTTCTCGAAAATAGCTCCAGAGATATTTTTTTAAACTGAAATATATATTACACATATATAAACCTATTACTTTCATTTTAAACATTGTTCTGGAAAAATTGATTTTAGGGATTTCTGGGGGAGCTAAGACGTTAGTTTCCCACTATAATGGATCAGTACAATGTACAGTTCCATTACCTGGTGGGTCAGCACTGTGCGGATTGCAGTAAGAGAAAATCATGTCGCTAGATGTTTTTACTTTTCTTACTGCTGTAAATAGAAAAGTATTGCTTCATGACTTTGTTGCTAGTTTATTTTAACGATTGTTTTTTAATGAAAAGGACGAGCAAGTGCAATGCCACAACCAGGTGGCAATACCAGTCATATTAGAAACAGTGTAACAGCTGATGGAGATCTTGGATCATTGCCTGAAGGATGGGAAGAGAGGGTACATACAGATGGAAGAATATTCTTTATTGACCACAGTGAGTATGGACATTATTTTTTGAAATATCGGTATCATTTAAAACATAGTACTGAAACTTTAGTTTTAAATCTTACAGATACTAGGACAACACAATGGGAAGATCCACGGTTGGCAAATCCTCAAATTGCTGGACCAGTAAGCATATTATTTTATTTATATTGTTACATGCTGTGGGCCTACTAACACGTCTAGATTAATACGAGTTTTTAATCTATTGAAATACAAGTTGTTCACTCAAATTCTTTATTCTATAATCGCGTACATCAATCCAAAATTTCAATACAAACTGAGATTTACGTGTATCCTATAAAGTCTCACTACCGGGACTACAACTCATTAACACAACAGAACATAAGAAAACCCCTAGTTTTTATTTCTCGACACAGTCCCTAGACTAACTTACTAAAAGTCGTATCTCTCTCTCTAACAGTACTTTTTCTTATAAATTGTTCCTAAATTAGCCATATGTATTTCACCCATAACTTAATAATTTAAATCATTTGGGCCAACTTGCCACAAAATTATTATTATGATATAATTAAAGCTGGCTAAAGTTTATTTATATATTTAATGTTTACAGGCTGTGCCTTATTCAAGGGATTACAAGAGAAAGTATGAATATCTAAAAGCCCAGCTTAGAAAACCTGTAAGCATTTATTTACTTGAAATTACTTATTACTAATAAAACTATGTTCATTTTTTTATCTGGGATTTTATCCGTCGTAGCATGCATATTTTTGTGTATCTGACCGAGTTGAAGTCAACTCTCTATACGAACTTGATAGCCTTACTCTGACGATGGATGAAAATCCAAAACCGGTCAAGAACTTCAAAAATATGCATGCTATTTGTTGTGGTGGTTGGTTCCGCAGAGCTGGAAAGCATCAGAGACATTTTCGTGGTAGCCTGCTTCATTTTGTGGTCATCGACCGGTTTCGGGCGTTCGCCCATCTTCAGGATGCGTTTTTCAGACAGTGTGCCAACACAGACTCGTACAGAGACTTAGCTTCACACTAACTCTTAGTGAGAGTTAGTGTGAAGCTAAGTCTCTGTACGAGTCTGTGTTGGCACACTGTCTGAAAAACGCATCCTGAAGATGGGCGAACGCCCGAAACCGGTCGATGACCACAAAACGAAGCAGGCTACCACGGAAAATGTCTCTGATACATATGCATGCTATGACGGATAAAATTGACTTCATATCTCAAAATCCTAAATGTTATATCCAGCATTGCGGACCCATCCACACGGTTGGGTCGGTGTGTGCGTGCATTACTACGCACAACACTCCCCCCACGTGGGCGCGCGCCCGCCCGTGCATGTGGGCGCCTTCTTAGAATTACTAAGCCCTTCTTTCCCGTCTTCTTCCTTCCCTCTTTTTTTGCTACGCTATTTTAGGGCCCGCTTTCCGGCCTTGCATCCTTTATTGCATCACCATAACACATGTTTTCCCTCTCTACTTCCGATCGCCCGGTCCATCGCCCGTCTTCTCACTCACTCTTCTTCTGTCGCCTGACTAGCTAATATCTGTTTACCAGTTTTTTTAATTTCGCCTTTTGAATTTTGTGTCGCCTTATTCGCGCCTTCGCCTTTATAATCAATATTCCGCATCTAGTCAAAATAAGACTCGCCTTTCCGCGCCTAGGCTGTTGCACCACCATCGGCCGCTTATACAACAGCGTCATCCGCCGCTAACAAATATTCTCATCTCCTTTCTTCTGCGCCTCCATTCCTCACCTCATTACTCCCTTGCGCCCGCCCATAAACGCTTACACACACACACGCCCACGCCCACACGCCGCAGCTTCCTTTCCCACCTTCTGCCTATCACTTCGTCGCCTTCCTGCTTCGGCAGTCGCCTTCATCAGAAGGGTAAGTCACGCCTTTTTTTATTATTTCTTCTTATTACAGTTCAATTTTCTTCAGATATTTCATGACTTTTACATGATTACTTAATTTTTTACTTTCATCTCACCGCTCGCCATCACGCGTGGGTGTCTGCCGCGCAGACACACATATTTAATTAATTTTTTTACTTCTGTGTTTCCGACCACAGGTAATTCTTCTTTCATTGCAACCAGTTTTACTAAATTTATTTTAGCATCTCAGGCCTACATGAATCTATACTACAGATATTATTTGAGTGTTTCAAAATACCATTTTTTCATTGAGTAATGAAGGATATTTGTGATAATAATGCAAATTCTAACTTAAACTTGAACCCGTGCACCATGTTCCTTCATAACTCAAAATGTAGTTTGAAAACTCAAATATTGATATGTTACATGTAGGCTTGACGATGTCAAAAAAAAATTGGTGAAACCCGAAACCGTTTGCAAAGAAAGAAAATTACTTGTGGTCGGAAACGGTTCGAGACTTTCTGAATACGAAAAAATTGTTAAAACATAACTCAAAAACGAAAAAAAAAATTCATCGTGGTATTTGTTTGGCTGTCTACAGGGGATCCTACAGAAGATTTCAATCAAGGCCATTTAAACGTTTTGTAAAAATTCCAAATTTAAAGAAAATTGATCACCCCATATTATATAATTTGTACTTAAATCTCATAATGTTCTACATAATGTCTGTGAAGGAAGATATGGTCAGTTAATAAATCCGCATATGGTACGGATGCTTTATATGAAAACTAAAGAAGACAATTTATCCTAATTGTAACAATTGCAGTAACATAAAGTCATGTGAGTTAACATCAGGTTACTATAACTTAAGAAAATAAATGGTAAAACTTTTAAGTTAGAAGAAAATTTGTATTTTGAAATTTGAGAATTGAAATGCAAATTACTTGAAATCATGACGTGTTGCTAATCTGAAACTTAACACTGACTTGGAAACAATAGTTATGTTTGGCCGTTATTAATTAAACAAGCAAAAAATTAGTTGTCTGTGGCCGAAGAAGAAATTTTTTATTTTTAAAAAAGTTTATTCGAAGTTTCGGACACCTTTGGTCTCCTTCCTCAGGAACTACAACACAAAAAATACGGAACTACAGAAAATTGTATGATGAAAATTAAAACATATATTGATTAAACAATATTAAAAAGATATGATTTCCAACATTTAACTCTCCATTCGTCCTCATATCGTATCTTTTTAATATTGTTTAATCTTGATTTGTTTTAATTTTCATCGTACAATTTTGTGTAGTTCCGTATCTTTTGTTTTGTATTTCCTGAGGAAGGCCACCAAAGGTGTCCGTAACGTCGAATAAACTTTTTTAAAAATAAAAAGTTCCTTCTTTGGCCCTAGCCAACTAATTTTTTGCTTGTTTAATACCGACTTATTTTTTGGAAGATTTCGTGGTAACTGTCGGATGAACGTTGATTTTTCCTAGTTATTTGCTTGCTGAACCTTCTTCATTTTTCAATGGGTTAGAACCAAGTGAAAACAAACTTCCCACCTTACTGTTAATATACTTTCTAATATGTAGAGGCAGTGATAATATTGCTTTATTTTCGTGGTCAGCGTAGATAGGATTTACTGAATTTGTGAAAGTCATTTGAGTGTTTCAACCATTTATTTTTAACACTGAAAATGTTTGTTATCAGGCCTCTACTTGGGAACTGCCTCTACATACAGAACTGCTATACTAATACCGTTACACAAAGATGGAAGGTTGAAGGGTAGTAGAGGGGTCAAATTTTGTAAAAGGAGGTATTTTTAGATTAGAGTGACTAATTCTTGTTACTAATAGTCTTGTGAACTTCATACAGTTTTTTCTTCAAAAATCTATAATTTCTTTTGATTTCCGTATTTTCTCTTTTTCATACTTTAGTAAGACGAAGTATTATGATCGTGTCAAATTTCTGAAATTGAGTTTTCACCGGAAATATATGTTTCGTGGTACTTGCTGTGAGTTCGAAAAAAGTGTTTCTAGCGAATGCTATGTGTATGTGTGTGTGAACAAAATATCTCAGAACGAAAAATCGCAGGAAACTTAGTATTCCATGTAGGTACTACCATCGTATCTGACACGGAGATTTCAGACAAAACTGGCAAACGGAAGTACCATTTTACTCAATGTCTTTTTTCTTTTTTTTTTAGTTTTTCGCGATTTTCCAAAAACGGCTAAAACTATTTCTTTTAAACTTCATATATTATCTACACATATAAATACATTTCATTTTTATTTGAAACGTTTTGGGGGGAGGGGTTTCTGGGGGAACAGTTGCGTTAAACTTTCCTCTAAAGTAACACTTCTGTACAATTTATGTTTTAAAACCTATATAATATAAATATACATTAGAACCCTTAGTAGAATCCCAAATTTGAAGAAAATCGGTTAACGGAAGTGCACCTTACAGAATATTTTTTTCAGTTTCCAGCATTTGTTCGGAAATGACTATAACGTTTTTCATTAAACTTGGAATGCTAACTGCACAGATATAAATATATCACTTTTATTTAAATCATTTTTCGAAAAAAAATATTTTCGGATAATCTGCAGAATTTTTGACGTTAAATTTCAAATGTTTAGATCCTTCATTATATTAATCTGTCTGCTGGACTGCAAGGTTTACATTGAAGTCTGCAGTTATACGCTGCAGATAATTATACCTGAACCAAGGGCGCCTACCAGCATAAAAAAAAACACTATATTTATATTATAGCACTGAAAAAAGTCAAATTTAAAGAAAATTTGTCAACTTTGTAATTGTATTAACTGCGTAAGAGAAATTCGTGTGACTGTTTCATACCAGATTTTTTTTAATTTATTTTAGTCTAATGTGCCAAACAAATTTGAGATCAAAGTACGACGCCATGCAATTCTTGAAGATTCATATCGGATTATAACTAACAACGCTTCTAGGCCCGATTTATTGAAAACAAAGCTTTGGGTTGAATTTGAAGGTGAGGTAGGATTGGATTATGGAGGCCTTGCTCGAGAATGGTTTTTCCTACTCTCTAAGGAAATGTTTAATCCTTATTATGGATTATTTGAATATTCTGCCATGTAAGTTCCTTGGTAATTCTATATATATAGATTAATGGCACTCTGCTTAATAACTAGAATTTTTTTTTTTTTTGCAGGGATAATTATACGCTGCAGATAAACCCTATTTCGGGCTTATGCAACGAAGAACATTTGAACTATTTTAAATTTATTGGACGTATAGCAGGTCTAGCAGTCTATCATGGAAAACTTCTTGATGGTATAGTTTTTTATTCTTGTGAACGCTGATTTATTTGGAGCACTAGTTTTCTCCCTAATCATTTTACTAAACGAATTTTTAGCATTCTTTATCAGGCCATTTTATAAGATGATGTTGAGTAAACCAATAGAATTAAAAGACATGGAAAGTGTAGATTCTGAATATTATAATTCGTTGTTATGGATTAAGGAAAATAATCCAACAGAACTAGGACTTACTTTTGCAGTAGATGAGGACAGTCTTGGTCACACATGCCAGAGGGAATTGAAACCTAATGGTGCTAACATTCCACTTACAGAAGAAAATAAAGATGAATATATAAAGTAAGTTTAATTTTATGTTTGCTTTAATCCGGGGTTATTCTAATTCCATTGTGGCTAGGTGCTTAGCAAGTTGTTAAGTCGAGCAGTACTTTGATTATTAAACTCTCTCTTATACAATTTCAAACAAGTCGGAAATCACTTTCTCATAAACATTTGGATCGTTATAAAGGTCTGATGATTTAAAAGAAAACTTTAGAATTTTCTCCTGGTCAGGGTGAGCAAAACCAGGATTTTTTTAACAACTTTATTTTTGTTATTTTTTTACTGCAAAAAAATAAAATAAGAATTGATGTATGCGTTTTATGTGAACTAAATATTTCAAAATGAAGTTAATATTCCGTTTTAGATACCACCAAGGGATCTGATCATATGGTATCAATCAAAATCCGTCAAAATATTAGGGTTAGGGGTCATTAAATACATTTCTAGAATTTACGTTATCCATTAGCGCGTCCTTATCAAATAGGTTTTCAGTTTTCGTGATTTTAATAAATCTCCATAGCCTGCCGAAATCTTTGCATTTGTCTTTCTCTCTATTTCATCTTATTTGCCATGACTGCTTCCAAATATTTAAAAGCATCTGCTAGCCAGAAGTTGATCCCAATATTTGCACATCTTTTGACTTTAATCAGGGCCTTCATTTCCCTAACAGCATGATTAATTCCGATCGGTTTTGGATTTTGTTCCATCCTCAGAGCCTAGTACTTCAATGGAGGAAAATCCAAACCGCTCAAATTTCGTGAAAAGCTACTAATTCGGATAAAATTCTAGATATTATGATCTAGCATTGCGGAACCAACGGACTTCTTGCTTGGTTACACAAAGTCCTCATATACTATGCCTTATTTTCACTTTATTATGGACAACCCAAGCTTTTTTGATGAACTATCAAATTCTTGCTTTGGAGCTAATCCTATTGTGAGGCTTAAGAGGACATGTCTCATCCATTTGTACATCCAAGATGCGCTGGATCATTGTACCCTAAGGAGATAGTTCTAGCTCTTATGAAGGCATTCCATGTCTAGGATAAATAATAATGAATCACTCTGTCTAAATCTCCTATGCTAAATTGATCTGACAAGAAATTTGGGATCTTACTCTTGAGTCTCATTTTAATCAAACATAAGTTTTTCGGTTAATCTCGTTTCAGATAGCAATACTTTGGGGGGGGGGGGACCAACTACGGCGGTTATTAGTGCCAGAATACTATTATTTTACGGTAATTCAAATCTAGGCTTCCTTAAAATTTACGTACAGATGGATACGTTATTAACTTTGGCAAAAATTTGAGCCTGGTATCTTTTTATTATTTCACTCTAATACTTTGATAATGTTCGATGAGAAGATCTATTTTTTTCCAGGTTAGTTATTGAATGGAGATTTGTGGCTAGAGTTCAAGAGCAGATGAATGCTTTTCTTGAAGGATTCAATGCTTTAGTACCATTGAATTTAATTAAAATTTTTGACGAACATGAGTTAGAGTTGTTAATGTGTGGTATCCAGAATATTGATGTCAAGGACTGGAAAAATAATACAGTTTATAAAGGAGATTACCATCCTAATCATATTACCATCCAATGGTTTTGGAGGGTATGTTTCAATTTATTTATGCACTCTTCTGTAAAAGTATATTGTTTATATTCCTAGACGTATCTTTCTACAACACTAGAAATCCGTATTTATTTAATAATGTTTTTTAGGTGGTTCTATCATTCAGTAATGAAATGAGATCACGTTTGCTCCAATTTGTGACCGGTACATCAAGAGTGCCGATGAATGGATTTAAAGAGCTATACGGGAGTAACGGACCTCAAATGTTTACGATTGAAAAATGGGGCACCATAGACAATTATCCCAGAGCACATACATGGTAACTATTATTGTTTTTGTTTATAATGATTCACTGATAACTAATTGAACCGTTTATTATGTAAGTGGTGTTAAATCCATTTTGCTTTCTTTTACTATATAAAACTATTTTTACCTCTTCACTTGCTACAAGAGGAGTAGTATGATCTTATCAAATTTTTAAAGTCGTGTTTCATTGGATATACTTTTGAAACCCCTGAGTACAAAAAAAAAAAATAGCGATGATTTGTTGTGCTTATGTAAATATCTTTTCTCAAAAACGAAAATTCGCAGGAAGCTCAAACATATTCCTTTTAGATTCCATTTTGGGATTCGATAGCAAGATATTGACAAAAATCCGTCAACTAAATGCGACTTTACTGATTTTTTTTTTATAGCTTTTTAGGATGTTGTTTGCTATGAGAAATTGTTTTTTGTGGGGCGTAGGGTGAGATAATATAAAGTGCTATTTCAAACTATTGTACCTTATAACCGAACAAAGAAATATGTTTAAAAAATTCCAATTCAATTTTTCTTTATTTTCTCGTAAACTGATACAAATGTTTTTCTTAAACTATCCAATCCAATGAGTTTCCTATCTTTGAGAGTATACTAATATCTTATTCTCACCTTATGTCATCTTCTCGGAATTAATCTCGAAGCAGCCCTCGAAGATTATTCACAGGTGCAAAATCCCCAGCCTTTTGTAGAAAGATTGGGTAAATACCATCCTTCCCTGGTCATTTGAAGTGCTGAAATCGTGGAATTACCCATCATATTCTATTCGGTTCTATAATCTGTGTTGCAATTTTCCAATCTGTAAAATTTATTTTCAATATAGTAAAAGTTCCATCTTTCAAGAAAAACTGTCCTTTAGGACTATAACAATTGCAGTTAGAGAGTTAATTTGTATGCGTTCGACACCTAATTTTTTTCTCCATATTTGGCCCAGTTTTTAATTGGACTAAGGAAAGTTAAGGACTTGCACCACTTCCATAATGTTTATTATATACTGATTTTAGTTTTATCAAAGCTATATTTTAAAAAGTCTATTTACTGTTTATAGTTTTAATCGTTTGGATCTGCCACCATATGAAAGCTACCAAGATCTCCGTGAAAAATTAGTAAAAGCTATAGAAGGTTCTCAGGGATTCGCTGGAGTTGATTAAATGAGTAAATATTTCCGGGTTTCATAAAATTAGGTTTCATTATATGTATATTATTTTCACTATTATTTACTTGATTTCCTGACACCGCTTATTTTTTTGTTTGGTTTTCGACAGTTTCACTTAATTTTATGATTTGAGTACATAATTAAAAAATACTTTAGAATTTCTTGTCTTCCAATCATGTTTAATATTTACATATTTTGTTTCTTGATAACTATGTCTTTTAAGTAGGGTTTTTCTTCATATTTGAGGGTATTGAAAAAACAACTGAAATTTTCTGCCAATTCATCGACTAGTCTTTCCTTACATTATTATTAGATATGCATAGCATAGCTATTTATTCAAGCATCATACAAAATTTCGTACCGATTAGTTTAGAACCCCAAATTTTGTTTCACTTTTAATTAGGGGTTATAATAAAATTAATTATAGTTATTTTTATTATTAATGTGTAATAACATTTATATGTAGATGAGATCGACCTTTTGAGTAAAGAATCTATTCTGAACGGAGTTACACCCAAGTAAATATCATGAAACCATTCTACTTCATAATTCAATAGTACCAGAAATTTTATGGGCTTCTGCCGTAAACTTTTTTATTTGAGATATTTTTACCGCCGATTCACCTTCTTATGTTCCATGAACTACCAGAAATCGTAATAATAGTTGTTCATTAGAAGATTTCGATTACTGTGGTGAAAAATATACTGATGTTATTCTTTCTCAAGGTAGATTTTGTTGTTTCTTGACTGCATTGGTATCCGCATTTGTAGGAGTGTTCTTGACCCGACTTCCACAAGTGGCTAGCACAGTACTTCTGTTTCCTCTATTGAAAGTTGCTACATATCAAGCCGTTTCTTCATTTCAAATTATGAATTCATGAATATGCTTTAGATCCAAATGCTTTGAAACAGGACAGTCTGATTCAGATATACTCCATAATTTCTGGAGTTTAAATCTTCGAATTTTACTGTAATCTTGCACTACAAACACGTTTTTTCAAAACCCGTAACTCCGGTTTTTTAGAGATCTTGTTTTAATTCACTTTTGGACAGAAGAGCGTTTTTTGTCAATTTGCAATATTTGTTTCCATTAGCAAATAGAACACTGTTTATTAAATGGCTAATGCAATATAAGATTGCATTTTGATGTACACAATATGTTTGCTAATAATTGCAATGATTCTGCTTGTTTTGCATTGCTCTGGACATGATTTATTATTTTTTTTATTTAACGAAAATAAATTGCATGATTAGAAACATTTGAAGAACGCTCGCAGATTGACAGTCCTCTTAAAACACTTTTATGCACAGCGTATAGACCATTACAGCCTTATTTAAATTCCAAAACAATATAATCTCATCAGTTAATGAATATGTTTTGGTCCGCAATATTGAATAATATCCGGGATTTTATCCTCCTTGTTATTGATACTGACCTGTTTCGGATTTTTTTCATTGACATCAGTAGTGTGAAAAAGAAAGTTTGTGAGAGGAAGTCGACTATCTGCACGGACTTGAACTAACATGATCTTCTAAGATTCCGCGTGAAAAACACAAGCTTCCAGGTTCAGACCGCGTCAGTGGTTTGCTAGAAACCGACGTTTCATCCATATTTCAGTGAGCTTCTGCAGGGTCGTTACAACTCGAAAGCTAATGGAGCAGTGCTTTCCATTAACATTGGAACAATTGCTCAATTAGCTTTCGAGGTGTAACGACCCTAAAGAAGCTCATTGGAATATGGGTAACCCTGTCTCAACCCGGAAGCTCAAGTGAACCAAATTTGGTAATGGATAAATATCCCAAATTAATCAGAAAAATAAAACAGCGCATGCTAAAATCGCAGATAATGTTCCACACTTCATAAACCGAAATTAGTTCATAGAGTAGTGGAAGATCCCACCAATCTTATCAGATCTGTCTCTTCAGGTTGCTTCAATGGAACTCGCGGCTGCTCTTTCCAATGAAACAGTTGAATTCATGTGAAGATTGGTTTTAATTACATTGATTATATATTTCGACGACTTTGAAAAGACCAGAGCTGAATGACATCATCACCATTCTCTGTTGGTTTTTGTCGATTATAAGTCAGGTTATCCCATCATGTCTTTTACTTATTAATAACAAAAGAAACTAATTCCGTAAATTTAACTAATATAATTTTACTGTCCAATGTATAAAAAAGAATTCTAATTTACTTGATAAATAAATTTAAAATAAGGAAGGGAATGCCAGGTAAACCCAAGAAAAAAGTAAACAAGGACAGTTGTAAACACCTAGGAAAGGGTTTTGGCTCCGGCGGAACGATGCAAGCGGTCTATGATCTATCATTAAAGTTGACGAGTTATAATTAAACCAAACATGACGTGTTTTTAGAAGATAATTGCTTTGAAGTGATGAAAGAAATATGGAATATTTTGGATTAAATATCTCATCATGTAAACCCTAAAACAGTCCGTCTCACCAGTGTTAACCCATAAGGTCTAAAAATTCACTATTGAGAAAAAAAGAGCGATTTAAATTAAAAAATAACTTTAAAATATTGAACATGTAGATGCGCCCGCAGAGCTGGATAACATCTGGTATCTTATTCGACGTAGCATGCATACAGAGTAATACAACGACATCTCTCTCAACATATTATTGATATTATTTAAACATAAATTAATATCATTTAAAAATAAGCATGAATAAAAAATACGAATATTTTGACTTGTTCTAATTATTTATTTTAATATCATCTCCAATTTGCCGTTTGCTGCCAGCCTACTTACATATCAATTTACCAATATATTTTCTTGTATTAACCTTTCGTGGGTTTCAATATTTATTTATAATTTTTACAAGCTTTTAACTTTCCTTAAAATTTGCATTGCCTTTCTTCAAACTTTATCTGTTCTTATTTGTATAGTATACTCTTGAAATTTCTTATCGTCCTGCTCCTAATAAAAATGACAAAACACAGCATATTTAACACCACTATTAAAATTTAGTTAAAAAGTATTCTTCAAAACATAGTATTTATTATACAGAATTTTCTAATGTCCAATCACAATTTACAATAATTCCATTTTGTCATTAAATACGCAGACATAATAACATAACCATATAACCTCCTGCACATAAATACAATCAACGGCTTGTTTTGTAAAACACAAAATGTGGGATGTTTACTTTTTTTTTAATTTTTACCCATTACTTTTCTAGTTTGTTAATTACTACTGTTTGAGTTTCTAAATGTAAAAGCATTGTAAATAACCTCAGATTTGAAGAATCTTAATAAAAATATTGGCAGATAACTTTCGGCTTTATGACCCCATCATGCAAGAAACTTGGAAGAGAGAAATAGTATCTATGACTTTTTTGTTTATGATAAAGTCAAGCAAATTATTATCATTTATTATTATTATTGAATTTAATAAAATTTTGGTCATTTGATGTCAAAATTCATCAAGTCATTATACTATCCTTGTCAACATTGCTGGTTGATTTTTTTTTCCATTTTTGAAAACTCAATCTTAGAAGACAAGTGTGAAAATCCTTGTATTCTTTCCAGCATAGTGTAAGCTGAGGGGAGATCAGTTATTTGTTTCGATATTATTTAGCATTCCTTTAGTAAATAAAAAAATTTGGGGTTCAGGAATAATTATCTAATATATATTTTTTGTTTTTGTATGGTAGTTGTGTATTATATGCGTAATAATAATATGTGATAATTCTGACACATGTAACAGAAGTTTTGTCAGATCGAGTTAATTCTATGCCACAAATAAAAAAAAATTTCATTAGAGGGTTTTCTATTTACACAAGTTTCATATTTATACAGCTTTTATCAAATTTGACTATGTCAATATAACAGAGAGTGGTTAGGTATAACTTGGGTGTAAAAATTGTACTATGAACTTCATGTAAGAACCTTAAGTTCATTTGGTGTTTTTAAAATTAGGAGCCTGATAAATTTCTTTGCAAAACATTCACATTAGTTTTAGAAGAATAATAGAATTTATGTATAACTTTTATTTATTTTTTTAATCAGCAATAACTGCCTCAATCACAATCGTGTTGAACCACAATCTCGAACATTTTCACAGAAGTTCTAATCGTAGTTATATAATGAATTTCTCAGAAACATTTGAGTAGAACAGTTTATTTTTATGAAGAAAAAATCTAGTTTCAGAAATTATGATTTGGTGTTCCATTAGAAATAAATCATGTTTGCCCCGGAAATAAAAAAAAAAAAATCACTTCGAAAGTCTGAGTTAGCCTTAGGAGGATAGTACTATTGCTTTTGATTTCATGGCCATACTGCGAAAAAGAGCCGACCATTGACCCTGTATTTGTTATTTCGTAAGGTTGGCTTCTGATGTGACCAATTTTTACAGTGCATTAGAAGTCTCTGAAGCTTATAATTTAGTACCATTGAAATGTGATTAATTTCGGCCGGGGTTACAGCACTAGATGTAAAAGAGGTCGCGTTAGCAGACGAGAAGGGCGTAGCAGTCGACACTAGCGATATCTGCTTTAATTAGTAATTTTTATGCATTACAACCTCCTTTAATTTTTTTTTCGAGAAAATTCGTATACAACTGAAAAAAGTATGAATTTCTAAAACAAGCAAAATGTTGGTTGGCTAGGGCCAAAGAAAAAAAACTTTATAGTTAAACCCATCTAACCAACATAGAGTTTGCAACCAGTAGCGACACACCTTGCGCAAACATTAATAGTTATATTAAAGAAGCTGCAGCCTCAAACATAATTACGGTACACTTAAACATAAATAATACAAATATCTTATTCTTTAAAATATGGCCCATCATTTTCGATAACTCCATGATATATATGGTGATAGATCTCATACCCATTTTCAAATCCTCTTTGGTTGCGTAACGTTTACCTTATTTAAGAAAAAAAAAAAAGCCGTGGCTCCTTTGTCAGACGGCCAAGGTCAGTGGGGGGTAGACCAATGTCCAGCTAAGATATTATCTGGATCACCAGATGTGACGTATACGGTCTAGCATTGTTCTGCTATTATAATGACGCTGGATATCGTTTAGCCAAATAGAGTGCACGGG
The DNA here is from genome assembly GCA_011037195.1 of Triatoma infestans. NCBI lineage: Eukaryota > Metazoa > Arthropoda > Insecta > Hemiptera > Reduviidae > Triatoma > Triatoma infestans. The sequence goes on along the minus strand of JAAEAF010014365.1, from coordinate 34,864 downwards.
CTCGAGTGTGTTGAGTAAAGGATCGGGACCTAACTCACAAAAATCACCAGAGAGTACAACCACTCTCTCAAAAATCCACCAAATATGTAGCATGGTCTTTTACCATTCTTTCTCTTTGGGGTGGGCTTAGTCTACCAATAGATTTTGGCGAGTAGGATTACTAAAACAAATCAATTGTCATCGCGGTGGCTATTCGTTTGATACAACAAATATACTTGGGTTTTGAAGAAGTTTGCAGAGGTTCACCCGAAGTTCTGCCTTAACATACTCCTAAATCATGTTAAAAATGTATTTTAAAAAAAAGTCATTACCAAGCAAATTTAACGTCTCCAGCTAATAAGGTATTTTTGCAATGTATTTAGATAGCAATGTATTTTTGCAACAAACGTTTTTATAAACAAAATTTTGTTTAATTATTTAATTAATACGTACAAACTTTTGACTCACTCTAGTCATTTCTTCAAATCTGTTGAGGATCGGGCTAAGTTCATAGGAATTTATTCACCCAAAGACCAATCATTCTCTAACTATTAACTTATAATTTTGATACATAGGACCTAATAAATCTGGAATAAGGGGCTCAGTGAGCAATGCTTAAAATTGGGAATATTACATCTCTCATAAATATCATCCTTGGATAAAAAGAAATATTTTAATTTAGATTAAACTCTACAAATGTTCAATTATTTATATATAGCTTGTTATATAATATCCATAGCTTATAGAAATGCATCAAGAAAGAGAAATTAAAAAAAAAAAAAATGCAATATTATTTTAAAAAATGAATTATTAATCCAAATTACGGATGTACTTGTGTTATTTATCTTGCAAAACAATGACAAAATTTTGTTCTGTTATTGTTACGTTCACTGTTGACGTTATTTGCGATATGTTCGCATTTGGTGGTTATGTTTATTTTTTTCACTGCTAATTCTTGAATATTTAGTTTGTTAATTTTATCTTCGTGTAATCGTTTTTGGAAGATACAATAAATATATTTATTTTATTTTTATTATTCTTATTTTCTTTGCATCCATTTTTTCGTTAATTTTTCTTTCTTTTATTTTTTTTTCTTAAAAGCGAAATGTATATAATTAATATTGTTATCATATTAAATCGTGCTAATTGTTATTTACCATTTAGATTGTTATGTATACAGATTTTTTGAATATATATATATTTTTTCTTTGTATCTAGTTTATAAGATATAATCTTTGTGAAAAAAATAAAAATAAATAAATACTTAATTATTTTTTTGTTAGCATATAGTGTTTTTGAGTGAATCTAGCTCCGATACGAGATACGCATTTTGTACTCTTGCACACAAGTGTAGGTGTGACGGCAAGAAGTGAAGTGTTGATGGAGTAGGAGAGGAATGTAGTTGCAGGGTGCAGTAAATTGGTGGGCTAGGTGTTACCCATTTACATATGAACGTTGCAGGATTATAATGAACGCTATGAGTAGTCACGTCAGAAACACCTTTTTAAAAATAAATAAATAAATGCTATGAAACATTTTTTATTTTAGACTTTTTTCTAGAAATAATTTAAGGTTATTTAAGTTTACATCATGCATATCATAAGCAATTTAATAACTTTTTGACAAATCACTGTATGCTTCTTAACATATATATATATATAGAGAGAGAGAAGAAAACAAGCGGACATAATTATTAATTATAAACCGCATACAAAGCCCAAGCGAAGTCATTTAGATTTAATTTATTCTATTCCTTTATTCATTTCCTATTTCATTTAAATAACTAAATAACTATGAAATTATTTCTTTTTAAAAATTGAACTAAGACTACGAGTGTGATACAATCAAAAAATACCTATTCAGCAGCCTAACGCTGGTGAAAAATTAATAAAATATAGGGGTAGACCAACCCCCCAACTCAATCTTCAAGTAAGTAAGTCAAAAACAGAGCTTTCAAGGAGGGTTCAATTACAGCATTGGTAATAATAATAGTTGGATCTTTGGATGTGTGGTAAGTAGGAGCAAATTTTGTTTTGATAGTAGGCGCGGACCGCCAAGCTGAGTTATATTGCGGGTATTGGGCTCGATTCCTTCTTGGTCGAGGATTTTTTTTTTTGGGAGGGACCTTAGCTTTTCGTTATTCGGCCAGAGACTAGGTTACGTTACGACGGATTTTATTTGCTGTGTTACTAGAGTTATTTTTAGTGAAGAGTGTTCGCTATCAGCCTCCGTCCAGGACACTTGATCGGTAGCTGGAGTAAAACCCGCCTAGAAATATAGACATTACTTTTCTTTTAAATATTGTTTTCCTTGCACGTTTTTTGCGAAGAAAAATTGTGAAATCACTTGGTTGAAATAAGGGTATTTGACTAAATATATCTCAACATAGAATTCAAATTAATGTAATTCCCATGGTGGAATTCCTTTCTTTTATATTTCTACTTTATAGATTTTAACTCAAATTTTATTGAAATATTCGAAAAGTATCAGAGACATTTTCCGTGGTAGCCTGCTTCATTTTGTGGTCATCGACCGGTTTCGGGCGTTCGCCCATCTTCAGGATGCGTTTTTTAGACAGTGTGACAACACAGACTCGCACAGAGCAAACTTAGTTTCACACTAACTGAGACGTATTTTTTAAAAAACTAAACTCTTAAACTTTTTAACTTTTTTGAAAATACGTCTCAGTTACTGTGAAACTACGTTTGCTCTTGTGCGAGTCTGTGTTGTCACACTGTCTAAAAAACGCATCTGAAGATGGCGAACGCCCGAAACCGGTCGATGACCACAAAATGAAGCAGGCTACCACGGAAAATGTCTCTGAAGCTTTCCAGCTCTGTGGAACCAACCACCACAACAAATATTCGAAAAGTACTTGGAATGTAAGATACAGTTTAAGTAAATTGTAATAACCGCTTGTTCGTGAAACTTCATATTCAGGACTACACAAGCCGCCTTTGCTATAAAAAATCCAATTCAAAATCGTATAGGGTTCTGATTGTATCAACTTAGGCATTTTATTAACTTGTGATTCAAAACGATTGAGCTTGACAAATCCGTAGCATCCAGAAAGAAGATGTTCCTGATCTACTGGCGCTTGATAGTGGAGTTATTATTTAGGTCCTGGTCGTAAGCAGTCGCAAAGAATGTAGAGCTTTACCAACTACTAAGCACTCAAGTTAATAGTTTCTGCTAGAAGAGAGTTTCCGCTAATGTGGTGCTTCATTTTTAAAGTCCTGAAGACCTTGTGTTTGTGTCGTAACATCGGGTGTTTACGTGATGATAATCGAAACCAGGTGCGGGAACCAGAAATTTTGACTGACTCACTTTTAATTAGATAAGAAACACTAAAGGCTGGTCGAAACTAAATTATCTGCTAAGAGATACGTGCTAAGAGTAAATGTATTAAGAAGTGTGAGAAGTGAGTTTAGTAGAAGCGAAGATACTTAACAATTACAACGAATTATCGTACAGCTAAACAGAAGTAGTAATTTATAATAATTCTAACGTTAATCACAAAAGTCTCCTAAATAGATGCGTGAAGTAATTAATACTCACTAAAACAGATGCATAAAAAGGAGGCAAGTTTCACCATAGACATACAGAAAAGCGAGAGGTTACACACAGCAACGCAGGAAAATTTTGACGGTAAGGAACATGTCGCCAAAATAAACAATTCGCTTGTCAAGGTAATGACAGAACATGCCGTCCTGAAAACTCACCTTCAGTGATCACTGGATGGGAGCGGACAGAGGATGGCGATAGGTCGCCGAATAATGCCGGCGGAGTTTGGACAGCGTCGCGACCGGGATGCGGCCAAGCGCCAATTGGTGTCGGGGAAGATTGTCCAGATGGACGTTGGGCGTGGGTATGTGGCGTCACCATCGCCCACCCTTCGGGTGCAATCAGCCTCTGGCTCTCCAGGTTGGGAATCCCTACTCCGACCAATCGTATCCTGATCCTTTCCCCTTGCAGGGTTGCCTGTAAGTATCCTGGGTTACTGCACCCCTGTATTTGAAGCAATGGACAGGAATCAGTAGACGGCACGATCTATGGGGCGTGCGATCAGTCACGCTAAGCTCGTTAGAGTATGAATTACTGAACTATGGGCGCAAGCTATATTCCAAGCCAATTGCTTGCAATTGAGGTTGGATTCATAGTGGCCGTGTTTTAAGCAATGACTCCAATGACCGAGGTCATGAGTTGAGCGGGAAGAGACGCGATATAAATTAAACCCCGGTGTCAGCCCGCAGCTGGAAGCGCATTTGCTGGGTGTGCGCGGTTTACCAGAGCCTGCTAACCCTAGCCTTCCCTAGCTTCTGGGAGTCTGAGGTGTGACCACTTCGTGGGATCACTTCACACGCTGGTTGAGCGTATCTCAACCTGCCCTTTAATGGGTCAAGCGGGGGAGTGCCCGGGTGGGCACTTCTTCCATGGCGAGGTCTTGCGCTAGTGTCTCCATGGGGGTGACATCCTTCACTTGTAAAACGACTCCATTGCTTGCAACGGGGGGACTGGTAAACCCCAAGAGGGTAGGTGCCGTCCTTAAACTCCCCCAAGTACCGGAGAGGAAAGGGGTAACGGGAAGAATATCCAGATGGAAGGGGGCATCACCGGGGGAGAATGTGGCATCGCCATCGCCCACTCTTCGAGGTGCAAGCAGCCTCTGGCTCTCCAGGTTGGGGGATTCCCTCTACCTGATCTTTCCCATCCTGTTCCTTTCCCCTTGCAGGTATTCCTGGTTACTGCACCTCTGTCCTTGCAATGGACAGAAATCAGTAGATGGCATGATCCACCGGGCGTGTGATCACTCATGCTAAGCTCGTTACAGAGTATGAACTACTAAACTACGAGCGCAAGCTATGTTCCAAGCCCAATTGCTTGCAATTGAGGTTGGACTCGAAGTGGTCGTGGTTTCGACAACTCCGTGACTGGGAGCAGACCTGCGATATAAATTAAACCCCGGTGCCAGCTCGGGCTGGGAATGCCCTTGGTAGATGTGTGCGGTTTACCTAGGGTGCCTGGGAGCATCTGGGAATGGAGTATGACCACATGACTACTGTGCCGGGAGTGATCTCGGTCGCGGGCAGCAACCACTTGGTGCGCTGCTGAAGCTATGTAGGACTCCTGGCACCAGTTTTCCAGAAGTCTCATTGATTGCGTCACTCTTAACAGTGGGGAAGAAGCGATTGAGGTTGAGCGGAGTAAAGTCGCGCGCTCGGGAGGAGCGGTGAGAGGGCGGAAGATCAGGAAGTGCCCAGAAGTTACAGGTTCGGGATCAGAGGTGTAGACGAGTATGCATAGAGGGGGCGTAAATTAAGGATTGCCCCGACGTCAGTGACAACTGTGAGGAGTTCTTCGTAGGTGAGCTCCTGATAGCCGATGACGCGGATAAGGCTTGGCGTATTTAATAGCAGCCTCCCGAACAATGTGCTGGCAGGAGGCATGAGCAGGGGGAGAGGGGCAGTCTGCCCACCGAAGAGACGTAGGCGAAAACTTGCGGAAGCTTCAGCAGTGATAGAGGGCATGATTGCCGAGATGAAGAAGGCGAGTGAAGCGAAGTCGGCGGGGAAGACGATTGATCTCTTTTCAAACAGAATGTATAGTCACCCACAAAAATATCGGACATTTATATTTTTCTTTATAAAAACACAATAACTGTACTTCGAACGAGCTTTGAAATATTTATGTTCATAACTAATATAAATGTTATTTACAATACTTAATCACAACAACTATTATCTTTCTTAAGAATAAAAACTGAAAAAATAGAAATTTATCCAGTCTGGCTTTCTGTTCTGGGCAGACATCCTAAGTAATTTTGTTCTTATTTAATTCCACATTATTTTAAATTTTATCGTTAAATTACTTTATTAGCTTAACTTTATTAACAGAAAAATGGTCATTTCCTTTGAGGATGCCGTCAGAACAGTCGCTTTGCGGAGGAAGGGCATAGCGAACGGAATATCAAGTTTGAACTCACAGAGAGTTTTCTTTTTTGGGATATTTATTTCATACGAATACATACGTGAACACAATGACTAAAATTAGATCACTTCTAATACCCCATAAGGATCTATGTGACTGCTCTAGTTTCCAAAGTTAACTACTGGCTCAGAGCATATACGCAAATCTAGATCTTACAATTCTCAAAGTTTCTGAGAGGTTTCTCGGTATAATAAATCGTTGACGTGGGAATTCAACCCGTACTTGGAGGACCTTGCTTTAGTCAAAATCTTCAATGGTAGAGGACATGAGCGTTGTGTCTTCACTTAAAGATTGAGTTGGATTGCTAGTTGAAAGAAATTTGTTCTTTAATAGGGCTCCACTTTAGCAAAAAAGTTTGGGAAAATCTGTTTATATTCCAACTAGTTTTATTCATCTAATAATATTAAGGGACGTATTATTTTTGAGAGAACTAAGCGAAATTTTAGGGGGCTGAGTAAAATTTAATAAGCATGAACCTGTGTACGAACAAGATTTTTTAACAAATTTCACAATTAATGTATCTAAGCTAAATTTGTTATAAGTGCATTTATAAAAGTAATTATGAATCGATTATCTGTGTGTCTATAGACAATATGTCGAAAGTATGCCTTCTTAAGCCGAAAGTGGAAATTATACATACATTACAAGATGTGGTCACGAATGCTTGTTATGAAAGTTTACTAGATTTAAATCCTTTGTCATAAGCTTATATATCCTTTGTCATACGATGATCGGATATTCTCTGTTAGATAAGAAAACTGTACTGTTGCATTTAATGATTCAATATTTAACAGTATATAACTCATATTAAGAAATCTTAGTGGTATGTAATATTTTATGATTAACATACATTGCGTTGAGAATATTTGTTAATTATTTAAAAAAAATCCCAAGGCCTAGATTATTCTATTAGGAATTGCTATTGCTGTATTCCTTAACATCAAAGAATGATTGGTTTGCTTGCATTTTTGGAAGTGTTGATTCTCTTTAGCATAAGTGTGAGTGAAAATTATTTGATATTATTGATGGGATTCATGTTGCCCTATCGAATCCACTATTGAATGATTAAATGCATAAGTTACAGAGAGAGCGTTAAATCCTTTATTGCTTGTTGCATAACAAGTTTCTTTTTAATGTGCATTTTATTTTGATTAAGGTTTAAAAGTGTTTTTCATTTATATTTCACTAGTGACTCTTCACAATGGAGGACTATAAGTTTCTTTTTAAAGTTGTTCTGGTGGGAAATGCAGGAGTTGGAAAGACTTGCTTAGTCAGAAGATTTACTCAGGTTTGTTACATAGAAAAAATGCTCTGCTTGTGTGGAAATTTTTAAGTTTCATGTATACTAATGATAAAATTTAAAGACAAAATTTTTTCATAGGACATTTCATGTGTATTGAATATTTGATTTCATTCATAGTTACACAAGTGTACTAAATTTATATCATATATCATGAAACTAACATTATTCTACATCTCTTACAGGGTTTATTTCCACCTGGACAAGGAGCTACTATTGGAGTTGATTTTATGATTAAAACAGTTGAAATCGACAATGAAAAAATCAAGGTAGATATGTAAAAGATCAAGGCATTCAAGCATATTTTTAGTTGCATAATATTTTGGTCGGTTCAGAGACCTAATTCCAAACACAGGCAATTATTTAGTCAGCCAAAGAAAGCACATGCAGCTACACAGTCAGTTGCAGCATGCACTTCAATGGGTATTGGTTGGTATTGTAAATGGCTTTGATTTTATAGTTAAGATGAACCATTCTAACCAATCGGCATATTTAAATTACTTTGAGAAAAGGCCTATTTCTGCTTAATACGTATTATTTCTCGTTGTTATAGCAATTTTCTTAATGTAAACAATTTTGAATTATAAGCCGGAAGTTCTGTTAGGGCTTCCTTAGCAGTTTGTTCAGAAATGTAGTCGTCTTTAAAATTAGGTGCAACTGTTTGGAGTGGGTGGATATGAGCTAGAGTTTGCACATAATAACGACCCTGTCAGTGTTATTGTTGTTTGGCTGAGTATTTTCTTCTAAAAGGAGATTCCAAATTACTGAATGGTAGTTGTATCTGCTATGATGGAAAACATCAAAGACCTTTTCAGCATTACACTGCTTCATTTTCACAGGTTTCGGGCGTTCGCCCATCATCGGATGTAATAACTTGGACTATCAATAAATAAAATGTAAAATATAATTCAATAATTGAACTTGCATTTTACTGTTAACTTCAACTCATGAAAAATATATATGATAATCTTACATATGACACATCTTATATATAATTTTCTGTACTTGTGTGATCTATATTACAAATCTTTCCTCTAAAGAAATGTCAATGCCTCTTCTCAGTCTCTTTTAAACTGCCTCCTGACCTAGTCACACTAGTTGACTAGTGCAACTATCCCACTCATACCTGTGTCAATCCTGAACTGCCTCCACCCTGCATCGTCCCGTCGGCTTCGTGGCAAGCTTTAGTCTCTGCTTTCAGCAGTTGATCGAAATGCCGTCTCCATATTCGGCTTCCCACTACTTCCTTACTAAGTATACCCTTGTCTCTCTTTGTCTGTTACTAAGTAGGCGTTCAACTCCATTGAGCCTGGACGTTAAAATCGCGGGTATAAACTGTCTCTCCTTTGATAAAATCTTTTTGTTTCGGGACCAGTAAAGCATCCCAACGCGAGCGAAGCTTTCGTCTAAACATCAATTGCGTGGGGTTTTTCCGGCCGTGCTGTGTGTATAGCATTACGGTTCGGTAATGATAAAAATAAAGTTTAAGTCTCTATTACAGTTTAAGTCTCTAAATATAGTTTAAGTCTTTGCTCTCAGTCATTTTGTGTTTATGGCTGGTTTAAAGGATTTCACAGAATTTTCTGCCGCTCCATTGCCAGGTGATAAGCGTTGGCCTTATATGCCTAATTGCATTGTTGGAACAAAATTCTTGGCTCGCATGACATGTAATTTGTCTACCATTATCCATAACCAGAAATTTTAGGATGTCATATCCAGAGAGTGTTTCACTTACTTTTTGAATGGTAGCGACGGTCGTTTCCGTGGTCGACCAAAGTTTCAAAACGTTTCGCCGGGTCCGGCCTTACCACTCTGCAAGCATGACAAGTGTTAACAAAGATTCTATTTCTTTGTCCATCGATCAGATGGACATAAAGACGAGCCTGTGATTTCATTTTATTCATTTCTTGATGTGCAGCATATAGTTTTAAGCACTCCAGTTTTTAGTTGGCGAAGTAGTACGATACGATATTCCCACATTACCTTCCACTATGTATAGCTCAATCCTTCGAAGGAGGGCTTCAGATTTTAATTCATTGCCGCGGGCTATCCATTTATTTAATCAGTAATAGATTTTTAATTAACAGAAAGAGCGACTTTATCCATGCCGGTAAGGACATTGGAATCACAGTACAGAGTAAATTTGTTGCCCGCTAAATATTGGTAAAACATGCTTCCTGCCCAAAATAAAGCTAGCGCTTCTTTATGGATCTTGTAATAATTTAATTACGCTTTACTAAGAACTCTAAATGCAAACGAAACAGGTTTGGTCGTATTATCTGCCGATTCATGCATAATAAAAGTCTTTTCTTTGAGGCGTCAAAATACATTTCAAGGGCAAATCGGGGTTGAAGTGCACTGAAAGCACCTATCACTGAATATCTTTTTCGTTAATTAGATGACCTAAAAATGTAATTTCGGTATCAAAAAACTTGCATTTTTTACTTACTCCGAGTAAGAGAAGTATTGCGATCGTGTAAAATTTTCGAAATTGAGTTTTCACAGAAAATACATGTTTTGAGGCCGTCAGAGTATGATAGAATTGTTTTTAGCGAATGGTATATATATATATATACCGTAATATGTATATATATGCGTATTGTATATATATGTGTGTGTAAACAAAATATTTCAAAAACAAAAATTGTAGGAGACCCAAACTTGGTATTCCGTCTAGGTATTACCACCACATCTGACCCGAAGGTTTCGGGCAAAATCCAATAATCGGAAGTGCGACTTTACTGAATTTTTTTTTGTTTTTCAGTTTGTCGCAATTTTTTCAACGATTTTAACCTTTACCTTTAAACTTCGCATACTATCTGCACACTTATACTTATAAAAGCATCCCAGAGAGAATTGTAACATTTTCGCATGTTACAAATTAATTGTAACATTTTCGCGTGAAAAATGCTCTTTTTTTTTGTTTGGTTCTGGGGAACAGTATAGCGTTAAGATTTCTTCTAAAATACCAGTTCAGTATAGTATGTTTTAAACCACTTACATAATTAAGACACATTAGAAGCATTGATAGAATTCCAAACTCGAAGCAAATCGCTTAACCGGAAGTGCGACTTTATAGAGGCTTCTGAGTTTTTTGATATTTTCTCGAAAACGACTATAACGATTTCCTTTGAAATTGGTATGCTAATTTCACAGATAAAAACTATTAGTTTTATTTGTAACATTTTTCTGAAAAAAATGTTTTTAGGTGTCTGAGGAAACTGAGACGTTAAAATTAAAATGTGTTAGTTCAATTTCAGTATTATTGGCCTTAATATTATTGGACAATGTAATCAATCATTGGCCTCCACCACCTGTATACTTATGTTATGATATATGAGCAAAATTTGAGGTTTAAAGAAAATTTGTCATTTTATATATAACTGTATTGAGTAAGAGGAGTGAGAGAATGTTGTGTGAGTGTTCCATACCAGATTTTTTAAATTTAGCTTAAATCCTACATCTCTCAATTTTTCAGAAACCAAAGCAAGTTTATAAGATGGTCAGTTCTAGCTTAGGTTAATACCAAATCATCTATGAATTTAGAACACCAGAATCTCCGGGATACATTCTTCAACAATTTTCTGAAAGATATCCACCGCTGGTTTCGTTCCGAACGGCAGCCTAATTACTTGAAACTACCCTTACGAAATAGACCAGACCAATAACATTTTGGTCTCCTTATCTAACTCCAAATGATTATAAGTTTTTAAAAAGTTAAGATAAGTGAATGTTTTACCTGTTTGTAGTGCACACCATATTTTTCTAGCTTGCGCGGTAAATGTAGAATGTGAGGGAATTGTCCTAATTTTTCTAACTGCTACTCCCGTCTTTCTCAAATTTCTTAAATTTTTGATTCACATATTCTCTTGAAAGAATAATTATACAAATAAAATTGTTTTAATAAATGAGAAGGATACCTCGACACCCTAGGGTATGAAGAGGTCTCCGACTAAGTAAGTAAGTAAGTAAGAGAAGGACCTCGCGAGGTTGCCCGTAATTGGAATAAATAAATACAATATTACAACCTTAAGATTATAAACATGATTATGCTCATCTTCGTTGTAACTGTACATTTTTATTATTAATAGCCAAATGAATCTCCTTTGAAGTAATATTATATATCGTTCTATTAACGTTGAAATAAAGTATAAAATATCATACATTACAAGTAAGTAACCAGGTATCTCATCCATAGGCACTAAGCCCGTAGAAATTAAGACCTTTTATATCTATATAAATTAACAAATTTATTTTTGAAAATTCATTTAGTTGCAGATATGGGATACTGCGGGACAAGAACGATTCAGATCCATTACTCAGAGTTATTACAGATCAGCTCACGCTCTTATCTTAGTCTATGATATCAGTTGTCAACCTACATTTGATTGCCTTCCCGATTGGTTGAGGGAAATAGAAGAATATGCGTCCGCTAACGTCTTGCGAGTCTTAGTTGGTATGTTTGTAAAATCGGATAGCTATTTTCCAAAACATAAATATAGGATTGAAGCTTTTGTGTTTAAGATACTTGATGGCATATTATCAATTTATAAAATTAAAAAGTTTGTCTAATTTAGGCAACAAAATCGACAGAGATGATCGTGAAATCCCAACACATGTGGGTGAAGATTTTGCTCAGCGTCATAACATGTACTATTTAGAGACATCTGCAAAGGAGTCAGATAATGTTGAAAAACTTTTTGTTCAGATTGCCGCTGAATTGATGGAGGTAATTAAATTGGTTCTATGTATTAATAAACAATAAACGTGGATGTCATAAAAATAATATAATTTTCCAACTTCGATCGGCAGTAAAGAGGGTATAATGCGTCCAGTCCTTCAGCCACATTGCTGCCCTCCTACTTACTTTACATACTCTTAGATATTTCCCCGCAGTTGGTGCCCTCGTACTTGCTCCAGTTTCCTTTTAGGTAGGTATCCTGCCTAGTTTGATTGGGTCTTTCCCATAGTTGATGCCTTAGTGTACTCCACTGTTTGCAGATCGAAGCAGTATGTTTCAGTCCAGGACTATGCTTGAAACCACCACATACTGCCAATTCAACGTTTGAAATTATCGAAAAATTAACGTGGAAGTCCTAGCACCCCCGCCTTAAATTCGATTTCGCAACATCAATTTCTTTGCTTTTCCTTCAGGAGTCATTACGTGATGTCATGTTTCATAGTAACGAAAAAGTGAAAGTAGATGGGGAAGCTGGCTCACATTTCAAGGCAAAGAATTTATTATTTTTAAAAAGTAGTAAAGAGATGACACAGAAATAAATATATTAGTGAATTATGTAGAAACAAAGATAAATTGTGAGATTCATGTAATATATAATTTTAAAATGATGAACGTTTGTCTCTTTATTTATTAAATGATCTTCATATTTATGCACGTTATGCAGCCTTGACTGTTCGTTTAAACAATGATAAATAATGATTTATTCTGATTGAATTAAAAGGGCAGAGACTTTTTTTGCGTCTTTATTTCAATTGTATTGATATGGAAAAAATATTTAAAAATAAAACATAACTTGTAAACTTGTTAATGATGTTTATTTAATGTTTATATTTTATACTTTTGAAAGTAAGAAGAAATGTATATATAAATATATATAGACCGATGTCTAAACCCCTCATTCTCGTATACAGGGGATCTCAAAACACGTATTTCCAAAGAAAAGTCAATTTCAAAAATTTGGCACGCTACTTCCGCTTACAGCAGAAAGATAGAGTAAAAATACAAAATCGTAATTCTTCAGTATTTTTAGCTGGATTCTCTAAGATGGCAGTTCCATATAAACTGTCCAGTTCTTTCTTAAATGTCCTGAAGTTAAACTTCAAGTCAAGAATATCCTTGTATATATCTTAAATTTGTATTTGCTGTCGGGACTTTAATGCCCACCGACCAGTTGAACTCTTGGTTTAGATTATGGACGATGAGCTCATTAGTTTTCTTTTGTGTTTTCAGCAAGCAAGATGCAAAGAACTTCCTCGATATGATGAAGCAAATCTTCAAAATATTAATCGTCGCACTACAACAATTGACATGACCTGCTGTAGTCACTAATCTTCCATTAATTAAATAAAATTTTTGACTCTAAAACTATCGAGTGGATATGCGTTTTGTGTGTGCATGTATGTAATCGTGGGTGGTTGGGTTTATACATGAATAATTTGCAAAAGGACATATCTAAATAGCACGATTTGTTAACGTATTTATAAATATGTTTTTCAATTATTAATTTTCTCTTTATTTTTTTGTTAACATTTTATTAACGATTTAAAAAAATTATATTTTTTTGATTTTATATATTTATATTATATATATATATATTTTATTTATTTATTCTCAGGTAATTTTAAAATATTTTATTTATTTATTTATTATTTTAACGTTGCAGCATTGTTTGTTTAATGTGTATATAATGAAAGCATAATGGATAGGATTTTCTGTGATATCGTCAGTTGTAGGTCTTCTAACTCTTCCTAATGGAATGTACTTCGCCAATTTACAGGTATGAAATGATGTAGTGATAAATAATAATTGTATAAAAGGAAGTAAAGAAGTAAAATAATAATAATGATATTATAAATTGGAAAGTTCTGTGAATATCTTAGGGGCGGCTTTCATGTACATTTACTTAGTGCCTATTTGTATTTTGTTTCAGTTAAATAACATCACAATTTGTAATTTTTATTTTCTAAATTATGAAATTACCAGTTTCATAGTCTATGCTTTCCGCTTTCAGATCTGTCAATAGCATTAACCCATTCCTAGTTTAAGTGTCTTATAAGAAGTTCTCTAGAAGCCAGGTTTTTAAATTCCTGTTTGTATTGAAAAAAATCAGATAAATGAGGAAAAATATTAATTTAATACAATTTTAGTTCTCAACAGGAAGACTCAAAAGTCTGGCAAATATTTAATAAGAAAATCTGATTGTGCACCATTTGCTTGTAACATACAATACAAAATACGGTCGGTTATAATTAATAATAGCGTATTTTTTAATTTGTCATTACATTTCCTTAGTAAATATGTTATATATTAGAACAACTTTATAACTACAAATTGGATCTTTATTAAGCCCCCGAGTACAGAATAAGATTTATTCTCCAAACTCAGTCTATAATGATTTAAACGTTGCATCCATAATCCATCCCGACATCCTAACAATCAATTGATTTGGAGATCTTGTTCCCAATATTTAAATATATTGATTCAGAGTCCTACTGCCACGAAGCTCCTCCACTCGATTATGATTTTTTATTAATATATTTTCAATATCTTTATTTTCTTCTGAACTTCACTTAGTTTTTTCAACATCTGAATCATCGTCTCTAAAGATACTGAATGACATTGGTGCGTCATCAACTTCGAATGGGTTTTTAATGCATTAAATTTTTACACATTTGGAAGTGTATTAAATATTTCGCTTACTTTTCATAATCAGAAGCCGCCACTGAATTTCTTTCTTTAAAAAGTGCTTAATTACATTTAAAACGGTGCTTTTGTTAAGGGGATAATAAGCTTTTTGTATTAAAAAAAAAAACATTTCATAGGGTTTTATTTCATATTAAAATAGCCTTATAAATATATTATGTAAACTTTGTATATAAACATTCCTGTAATCCTAATATTATACAGCTAGTAATATTTCTTAAGTACTTAGAAGTAAATGTAGGCTCATTTTAGGGGCAAATACCTAATTTTAAAGCATCTCCTTTCTTCATTTTTCTGACTTTTATAATAATTTTTTTCTTAGTATATCTACTCATGAAATGAGAATGTATTATTTTTTTGAAATGAAAACTAACTGAAGAAGTAACGCGAGGATGCGCATTTTTTCCACCGTCGGATCTCATGGATATTTCGGTCAAAATCTGTCAACCGAATTTACTGATTTTTGTCTCTGTCAGTTATTCATATCTGATTATAATTACATCTAAATAGCTAGGAAAGTGGAAGAGGAAATGTCGCCAAATGGGTAATCTAGTAGGTGATAGCCTAATATAATATACTCTTCATGTTGCCGACGCCAGCGGGTGAATGCCAAATATATATAAAACAGCTGGTCGAGAAGTCCAGTCAAGTGGAAACTGGAAGTAAACTTTGGTAAGCGTGGACAGTAGGTGCGCTTTATTAGGTCATTTTGTCGATGAGGCACGAATAAAGAGGAATTCCATTACCTCGGATTCCTAATGTCTGCACGAAGGGCATCGGAAACTGATAAGTCTAAAGAAAGAAAGCTCATCAGCATTCTAAACCTATTTGCAGCAGGCGCTTCCAACTCAGTACCAAAATCTGATATGGAAGACTGCTGTTACTGCACTTCTCACAGTTCTAATTGATAAATTTTCTAAAAGTTGGAGTTTTTAGTGAAAGATGTTACTCAGCTTCCCCTAGTTGGTGGAACCTAGTTGTATTCGTTGCTATTAGAGGGAACATTTCATTCGCCCAAAATCATTGTTCTAATAGTAGAACCGGACGGAAATAGTACTTAAAGAGGGTTTAGGATAAGGTTATATTGTTAATAATAACCAAAATATCAAGTTAACAGTATTATGTATACATCTTTGGGTATGTTCAGTTGCTAAGAAAAGTTTCTTTTTAAGCATTTGTTTATTTATTTGTAATTGCTTACATGTTATATATAATTATAATATCATAAAACATGCTTTGATTTCCCATTTGCTAAATAATGCCTTCTACCAAGATTACATATTACCTAAATAACAAATGAAAGTGCCTCATAGTCTTTTTCAGGTTTTCCCCTTGTTTATTATCATTTAATGACATCGTCTATATTAACAGAGAATTTTTGTTAATATTATTTATGTTATTCACAGTATTGAATCCCCTTCATTTTCACTAGGAAAACTGTAGTAACATAGATAGATATCTGTCTATTCTATTCTATCTCTCTTTTATTATACACATAATTAAAAATACATAGTATCTCTTCTAATTGCTAATAGCAAGTGCAGCATGGTACCTTGTACCGTCTGTCAACCAATTAAAAGATATGAATAAAATTAATATCATTTTGAAATGCAGAAATGATATTCTAAATTTCAACTATGAACGATTTGATCCACAAAAATTATAATAACGATAGCTATCATTTTATGGCAGTTTGTCCCATTTTAAAACAATTTAGGAAACAACACTTAAGAAAAAATTTGGTAGGTTTGTACAAGTTGGTGAGAAATGCCGGTCTGTACAGAAAGTTTTTAATTTCAGAGTTCAATCAATAATTTATTTAAAAAAGAAAATTTCTAATTTTTATTATTCAAGCCATTGTAGGCGTATAAGTGATTACAATCAAGCCCAACTCTTGACAGACTATAACATATAAAATTCTTTTGGTCTGGTGTCTTTTTATATTCTGTATCTCTAACATCAACAAAGTCTCAAAACTCGTGTACGGAAACGTTATACTTTGTAACTGTAATCTTGTTTAATTGCTTTAGCTGTACTTCTCCTTAAATCCAGGAAGCTCCGCCAGTATCACTTAACCAATTTTCAGTGTTTAATAAATTAAAATAATTTAATTTCTTTTTAGGAACATTAAATTACAACTTTAATATTGACATTATATCAGTAAAACAATTTATGAATAATATAAATTTAAACAAATTAAGAAGCGATACGGGAAATTTTGACAACTAAGGTAAGGGCGTTACCGGTATGTACCGGTTGATATAATCACTGCCCGAGTCTATCAGAAAGTAATTTTCTGAGAAAGTTGTTTAAAATAAAACTGTTTGCAAAATTTTAAGAAAACCTTAGAATCTTATTCGAGAAAACACAAGAAGCTGAAGAAAATATCAGTAAATCGTTGACAGATTTTGTTGGAACTTCGTGTCGGATCCGACGGTAGAGCCTAATGGAATA
Organism: Triatoma infestans; assembly: GCA_011037195.1. NCBI lineage: Eukaryota > Metazoa > Arthropoda > Insecta > Hemiptera > Reduviidae > Triatoma > Triatoma infestans. The sequence continues at coordinate 17,699 of JAAEAF010014365.1, read as the reverse complement.
TAGGTTTAAGCTTCCGCATTTTTCCACATATTTCCGATTGAAATTCAATTTTAAAAATATGCACTTTCGCAATAATTCCTGTTGCAGCAGTAAGATAAAGTGAAAAAACAACTGACTGGTAGACTCATAAGTTGATTTTTTCTAAAAATAAAGAAAAAAGTTTACGATGAGTAAAACAATGGATAGGAGAGTTCATTAAGCCTTATTAATTAGCATATCTATAAGCTGAGAAAAAAAATAGATAATATCTCTGATTAATGAAGTTCGGTGATGCTTAAAATTAGATGATTTCGCTTGAAATGACCCTTGGTTTTTTTCTTGAAAAAATGTACTAATTAGTTTTGTCGATCTTAGGGCGTTACGAAAATATATAATAATAAACAAAAATTAAAGTTATAAATCCATGTTGAACGCTACACATCATTATATTTCTCATGGTTTGTCATTCAAATTTATTTATGGTTAGAATGAAAATTAAAGAAAATCCAAATTTCCTGCTTATAATGTAGGGTTAGGTTACATGCGGGACCAAATGAATTCATGAGTCCATTTTTATCTTGTTTGTTTTGTGCACAGTTTTGATATGTTGTATTTATTTTCTTGTATTAATAGCAGTTCACTAGTATTTCAGAAATACCTGTTTCTTAGAGATAGATGAATATTTATTTAATGTTGCATTTATTTATTAATTTTTTTTTTTTTTAAATTCTGAATAAAGGGAATTGTTTTGTATTGTTTATTTCTTAACAATTGAATTTATTTTTTGTAGACTTACATCAAGATGATTAATAAGTAATTCCATTTAAGGTAAGTAGGAGTAAGTGCATCCCCTTGACAAGGGCAACGTTGATATCTAGTGCAACTGATAACGATCTGTCGACATATTTCTCATAGAAATCGCTCTGTCACTCTATCAAAACTTGCGAGCTAATGTATATATTTTTATTCATATGTAGAAGTGGTTAAATTAGAATTAAATCTGTCATTTGCAAAAGTGTAAATAAACATAATGCTCACTAATGGAAAGTTTTACTGACAGTTACTTATATCTGATTATAATAAATTACACTAATTTTTATTATATTTAGGTAGGGCCCGCACTTACTCCAAGAAATCGGGAAGAGAGAAACATTAGGAGCAAGTGCAGCCTCCCATCGATTAGAGATCTAAGTGAATGATTGAACAAAATATTTCAGGAAGCACAAAACAAGTATTGAGTTAATGTGTAACCATTCAAACCGACACTAATGAATTGGACAAAATCCGTCAACCGGAAGTGAAAAGTTACTGAATTGATTTCTAGTTTTTCGCAATTTTCTCAAAACAACTCAAACGGTTTTCTTTAAACTTGTATCTTATACTATTCATATATAGGGTATCCGCTTGAAGATGTCCTCATCTGTAACTTCCTTATTTTGAGGCTTGTTTTATTAAAAACTCATTCACATTTGTACTTTTCAGATTATTTTGAAAAATTTAATTTCGTTCAGTACAAAAATTTGTGATTGTGTTTTCTTTCTGTTTTTCAAATAGTACCATATTCAAATGAATTTAAATGAGTAATTAGTTTTTGGACTAATTATTGTATTCAAAGGTCTACTTATTTTTTGCAGTATTTTAAAGTACCTATTATTAAGTTTAGATTCTTCCATTGATAAAAAATGGAAGACATTTAGTAAAAATTGTATGTTTGAAGAAAATTTGTCAATTATAATTCTGTAAACTGCAGTAAAAGAAAGTATAGATATAATATGAGAATTTTAATGTCATGGATGGGTTAAATTCCCTAACTTCAAGGAACGGCAATAAGAACACCTGCCAATGATTATAATTTACAGCAAAACAAATTACATCATATTTACAAAAATAAGAAACAAAATATCTATATACTAAATATTTATTTAATTTAATATTCTGAAATTGTTAAAAGTAAAGTTTTAATTTCCATGGGTTGCAAGATAACTGAAAACATATTGCGCAATGATCTGTGGTTATTAGGCGCGCCAGACAATGCACCATCATGGTTCCAGGTTACATCCTTAGTGCAATGTTTGTGTTGGTTTCCATCCAACGTTAATTCTTGCATTTGGTGTATAAACACGTGCTTAAATAAATCCTGAAATAAATTCACAATTAATATAAATAATGGTAAAGTTTGGCTGCTGTTAATAATATAAGTAAAACGATAGAACCAAAAAATAAAATTTTCTTTTAAAGGTTTCCGAAACGTCAAATAAACTTTGGGAGGAACTAGGCAGTGCTGTAATCAAAGGGGTGGGGGTGGGGAAGTTGCCCCTCAAAAAAGTGTGCTAGCACTGCTATTACTCCTCTACTCTTTACTTCACAAATATACGATAGAAGTGAAGTGCTGGACAGCGAACAAAGAATTGCATCATATAGTTGCCTTGGAAGTGGTGTTCCATGCGGCCTTGGTAGGCATAGCGTTGTTAATGTATGAGACTGTGAAGTGTAATACCACTTCTCTTTGGTTCAATTAAATATATACTTCACATATTGTTGGCATTTGTATTAAGAGCAAGCGACGGTAGTCCTCAATAGCTTAAAAGACACACTGGAGGAGCGGTGGGATCTCACGAAGAGGAACAAGGATCACACTGGCATGGAATATGGTGACCCTGGGACTTGTGCAGCAACCGGAAACTAGTTACCCTTGTAAGTATTAAAAGTGCAGTATGTGCATAGTTACCCAAATGAAAAGGGACATTGCGGTATTTTAGAGCGCCTATTCCCTTCTTTTAGCCAAAAAAATCTGGCACTGTCTGTAAAAAGAGGTAGAAAATTTATTGTTATGGTTGGTTCCATAGAGTTGGAAAGCAACAGAGAGATATTTCCGTGATAACTTGCTTCATTTTCTGGTCACCGACCGTATTTGGGCGTCGAAACCGGTGGGTGACCACAAAATGAAGCAGGCTATCTCAGAAAATATCTCTGGTGAGAAAATTTATACTAAGACGATGGAGATATTTCTTATCCTAGTCTTATTTTCTCAACAATTCTATTTCAAGATTTTTTTCTTTTGTTATGATTGACGGTGTTAGGATGTAAACGCTTGTTGCGCCATCCAAACCCATTTGGAAAGCGCATTTTGAGATAAGTGAGATCCGACTAGCAGAAGAGACCACAATTCCCTTGAGTGTTTTTGATTCCATTGTGAATGATTCATGAATTAACAGAATTGTAGAAATCAATTTGGTTTATCCAATCATATTTATAATTTAAGAAGTGGTGTCTAAATTAAAATTTTACTCACTGTTAAGCTGACGGTTACTGGAACTGACAGCGTTGGATGTTCATGTTTTTCAAATATATGTTCTAAACGTAGTAATATTGTGTTGTTAGTGCGGCGCTCCAGGGACAGCATGTGAACATTTTCTGGTAGCGGTGTATTTAAAATGGACTTGACCTGAATAACAGTCAGCATTACTTGTATTATAACAGTTACGTTCACACCTCGGATATTCAACATATTTTGAAAATTACCTATACAGATTTGCTATATGCCGAAAGATTGAAACGAATAAATAATTATCATGAACTTTTAGGTTTCCGCAGCCATTTTCTTGAAAAATACTTGAGTTTCTGGGTTGAGACAGCGTCAGTGGTTTGCTAGAATCTGACGTTTCGCCCATATTGCAATGATCCTCTTCAGGGTCGTTACAACTTGAGAGGTAATGGAGATTTCTGGCAAATCTCAACCCTGAAACTCAAGTGCTGTTCAAATATCATGAAGTTAATTTATTTATATATATTTACTTTAATACTATATTCCCTGGGGTTGGTATCGATCCCTTAGGGTAGTAAAGAGGACGAGTAAGGTATATTGGATAACATGAAATCCTGAATGTTTGGGTTGAAACTGCTTTTATGATTTGATATAAACCACCGACATTCGCCCAAATTACAAGAGGCATGTTCTAGTTATCTACTAGTTTTGATTTTAAACCAGCAACCAAGTATGGGTCTTTCATAAATGACAGTTTAACATTTAAATCCAATCTAAGCATCAGTAATACCAAACCACATAAGCTGTCTCAACTCAAATAACCCCAGAAGTTCCTAGAAACTTTAAAATCGTTCAAATTTTCTAAAGTGACTTTCCTACACGAATTTTCTAAATTGAATTCTACACGAACTTGGTGAATTTGCTCTGACGATGGATGAAAATCCGAAACCGGTCAGGAACAAAATCAATATGCATGCTACGGCGGATAAAATACCAGATGTTATCCAGAATTGCGGACCCACCCACATTTTCAAAGAAAAATTGCGTGAACCTTGAACTTGATATTCCATTTAAGAATTACAACAGGATCGGACACCAAGATTTTACTCAAAATCTATGTACCGTAAGTGAGCTTTATTTGCATTTTATTAGTTTTTCGCAATTTTCTCGATAACTGCTCCAACGATTTTCTTTAAAATTTACATAGTACTAAAGATATGTAACCCTATTACTTTTATTTGAATCGTTTTTCCAGAAAAACTAAATTTAGGTGAGTTCATGGAGAGTTAGATTAGCTTCCATATATGCCAATTAGAAAAAAATAGGAGCTGCGATCGAGCCAATCAATCGCGATTGATCGCGGTCCTTAACACCTGTACAATTATTTACGGTTACCTATATCTTAATCTAACCTTTCTAGGTAACTCCATAATTTCAGCAGTGTTGAGAGAGATCCACGGTCCGCACGAAATAATTAGTGCTGTTTTTCTATGTTTAACCGCAGGTTCTCCCAAACATCCATGTGAATTCTTAAGAAACTGCACGGTGTGGGTACCTCTTGCGACAAGACCCTGATTGTGCGCCATCTCATTCAATGATTCTAATACGCCCTTCCCATCGTCCGAAATTAGCCTTCTATGAATCTAAAAGCAGAATAGATAATAATGGCATTTTTGCATAACACATTAACAATAAATTTTATAGTTGTACGAATAAAAGAAAATAATGTCTGCAGTCGCGGCTGGGCCACATTCGCACGTGAGTGCATACGTTCAGATGAGAAGTGCATAACAAATGTGCATTCTTACTATAAAACATGTTTTGTTTTCTTTGTTCACTGGGTAAACAGCTAGCTAGTTAAGTAATACAAATTCCTACTTTTCAGATCTGTCACTAAAGCCGCTTCTTGTACTCCAATCCTGTGGGTTTTCAGATGCATCACGAAATGGAATTATAGGATAGAAGTGCAATGGAAGTAATTGTAGGATTTAATTGAAGCATTTAATGAATTGGTAGAGCAAAATCTTGCCTATTACTTTACTCGGGCAGAATTGATGTGAACATTAAAAGGGACGCGTAAAAGCATTATTAATCATGGGCGAGCTAATCAAATCTTTTTAGTTTTAACAAAAACAATTTTTAAAAATAAGAACAACGAATTTCGGTCATGGCCTAAAAATTTTTATACTAAAAGTTTGCTTACAGCATATTTGCTACAAGTAGTTTCAGCTATTTTTTTTATTGTCTGTCAAAGCTGCATGCTACCCAAAGGTCCTTTGGGCCCATATAGCTACCGTAAAGATTCGAGCTTTCTCAGTTTATTACACTGTAGTAGTTTCAGCTAATTAATAGCTGCAAAACTACCAAAAGCAAAGTAACAAATTTTTGTCGAAAGCAGCTAACACGTTTTCACAATTGTGTATTGTTAGCTAAGATCTAAGCATTGAATTGCAATAGTTCAATTATTTTCTACACAGAAACATTACTTTCCCTGATGGCTGTAAGAGGATTCGCTTGTGCCATATTTTCGAAATTGGCTTCCACCCGAAATACATGTTTTGAGGTCCCTGAATTAGGATAGGGAAAGCGCTTTTATGAAATTGGTCTGCCTGTTGTTTTTTACATTTATTGCATCATGCTCCACTGATCTGAGCATTACATGAAATTAATTTCACTTGCAATATCATACTACTACTACAAAAGAATTGAAGTAAATGGTACAGACATGTCAGCTTCCAACACCCTTTTCTGACTAAATACAAATATGCAAAAATATTTGCTACAAAAGCACAACTTAAAGTCGGATAAAATAAATAAACGAAATATATGAAATTCACCAACAAGCTCTTGCAATTTTGTTTTTTCCCTTCTTTCTATTTGCTTTCTCTTACGCCTGTTAGTAAAAGAAAGTGTTGCGATCATGACAGATATTCGAAATTAAGTTTTCACCAGAAATACAAATTTTGAGGACAAACAAATTATTTTAGTGAATGGTCTCTGTGTGTGGTGTGGTTAACAAAATATCTCAAAAATGAAAAGTTGCAGGAAGCTCAAATTTGGAATTCCGTTTAGGTACTACCACCCATCAGGCATGAGGATAGTGGGAAAATTCCATCAATCGGAGTGTGACTTTACTGAATATATTTTCACATTTTTGTGATTTTCTCGAATCCTATGATTTTTTTTTTTTTTATCTTATTCCTATCACATTTTATTGAATCATTTTGCCGGCAAAATTGTTTTTTTGGGGTCTCTGGGGGATCAATAGCGTTATACTTTCCTCTAGAGTACCACTTCAGTATAATATATGGTTTTACAACCTACATAATACACACATTATAAGCATTGATGGAATTTGAAAAAATCGGTTAACCGAAATGCAATTTTATAGAAAACGGTTAAAACGATTTTCTTTAAATTTTGATTGCTTGCTGCATAGATCGAAACCCATCACTTTCATTTGAAACATTTAAAAAAAATTGATCTTATTGGGGTATTGGAGGTTTGTCAGTTAGTATAAATTTAAATTTGCACACGCTTTCTAGGTTTGGACATAGAGCGCTCCACATAACACCCCTTATGTATACAGTAAAATCCCTACCACCATTTTTATGGCCAGCATAACTAAACGTTGTAACGTTGCAATTTTAGAGAAAATTGTTTGATTAAATTGTATTTTTGTTTTCTAATTGTTGATTCTGTGCGGTGTAGAAAGCTGTCAATTAAACACAAACTAATCCATTTATTCTAACTATTCATATTTTTCTAACTTGGTTTCTTAAAAATAACTTTTCTATCACACTGGTTGGTTTGATTTTTGTAACTATAAGTTTGAAAGATTTAATTAATCTTCATTTTGTATTTCATTATTTACTCTTCTTTTTTAAAATTTTAATTATGGTTGTGGCCGAGTAAGAATTAAACAAATTATATTCCCTAATCTAACGTTAGGAAAAATTGAAATTAAAGAAAAATGAATACAAAAAACCCAGTTTAATCTGGTTTAGATAAGCAATTAAACAATTTGGAACGTTCACACGAGAGATCAAGCAGATTATTTGGGATAAAAATAGGATGTGGGTCGTGTGATAAGTGATGGTTTCTATCGCTTTTCTTGCATGCTTTTGCTAAGGAAAACATAAAACATATTGGGTGAATCACGAGTTTACATGTGAATTTTATATAACATTTCAGGTTCTTAATGCAGTCAATTTTAACTCAAATTTTATTGAAACACAATGTACTCGTATTTGAAAGGCAAGATACTGTTTATTAATAAAACATTAATTTTACTCAGTGGTGGACCTGCACACTCACGACCCATCAGCCGCCACTAGTGTAAACTCAGATTTACCATGAATTCAATTTCCCCATCCTGAAGACTACTAGCTCCTTGCGCTCTGTCAGTTAATACTGTTAAACAATGGCTTTCATCACCAATTCTTGCGGCACTTGTTACTGGATAGTAATTACTTGCAATTGTATCATCCCCGCTAAATTTCCAAGAAGACCGCCAATTCCTTCTTCTCAGAATGAAACGCCTGCCATTGCTATCGGTCCAGAACTCATTGTTTGATTTAATGCCAGTTTTGTATCGAGTAATAACTTCTTTTGATTCGCGACCACTGTAAAATAAGAAGAATAAACTATAGAAACAATATTAGATGCATCAAACCTTTAAACATAAAATAAATTGACATTGCCAAAACTGGAGCTACAAGAAATTAGTTTTATCACTTGAAAGTTGGGAAACACTTGACGAGAAACAGCTTTGATTCATTCCTTACAAATTGTTATTTTTTTTTTTTACTGTTATCTGATCGTGGCGATTCTTTAAATTAAGTTATCACCTGAAATATGTTTCACTTACTCCTCCTCCCCTTATAGTAGTAATCACCACTTGTCCTCGGTATCTTGGTTGGGTCAAAACCGCCAAAGTGGGCTTTCCAGTTTGGGTTTTAGTCATTCTCAAGCACACAATATCTCCGACTTCATATTTTGTTGCTCGGTTTATCTTCTTATCAAACCTCTTTTTCAAAGACATCTGTCCTTCTTTAATGCGTATTCTAGCATCATCTTGGAGATCTTGGGGCGGTGTATTCTCCTGGTATAAGAATTATCTTTACGACCGTCCAAGCTATTCACTGATGGTTGATGCCATTCAACATCTCAAACGGTGATCGGTTGGTTCCTTCGCTTACACCACTTGAGGGGGTGATCGCACTTGGCTATATCACGATCCCAGTCTCTCCAGTCGTTTGTACTGTGGACGCTCTAATTACAGGCAGGAGAGTTCTGTTGACTCTTTCACCTAGTCCATTAGCTCTGGGATTTCTCACCGAAATTAAATTATGTTTTAACCCTTTTTCTATACAGAATTCTTGGAATTTTCTTGGAACGCAGTTCCTCTGTCAGTCACGATCATCTCGGGTAGTCCTCTCTCCTCCAACATGGTTATTATTAAATGCTTGAGGACAAACCGGGTCGATCTATCCTTAACAGGATACAATCTTAAAACCTTGTTAAATTATCTGCAATTTCCAGTAAGTGTTGGTTTCCTTTCGAACTTCTGATAAATGTGTCCATGTGATCTATGTAGACGGTAGCGAAAGGGCGTTTGCCGGGAGGAATCGGATGGAACACTGCTGGCTTTTTATCACTTGGAACCTTGTTCAAAATACACTGTAAACATGAGGCCATTTGTTTGCTGGCGTATCTCCTCATAGATGGGAACCGGTCTTTTCTATTTATTGTGGACACTGATTTATCGTCAACACCAAAATACCTAAGAGATCATGAGAGTTAATCAAGAGGGTTTTTCTGAAACTGCCGGGCACCATAAACAAATCTCTCCCCTTAACAATTTTATATAGGAGGCCATCTCTCAATCTAACATCTTTGGTAATATGACTTTCGCCTGCAGTTCTTGCTTCTTCAGGCTTCTCCAAGATCTTACGCAATAAATCCGATTTCTCATGTTTTATTGTCAGTACTTCATTCCCTACAGTAATTAAGTAAAAACTGTGATCGGTTCTACATCATTTGGAGTTGTTCCAACAGCGGGGCTCAACGTATCTATATGCTGCATCTTTTCACCAAACCTGAATTCCTGCAATTGACCATTATTATTATTATTATTCAAGGAAGGGGAGGGCAAAACCCTACGCTATCCAAAGCCTCCCTGGGCCTATATAGCTATCGCTAAAGAATAACAACTACTGGGTCTGGAACAAAAGTCCAGGCTCAGGTTTTACCCATCTAAGTTTCTCAACAGACCGGACAAATCGGACCAAAACCTTAAAAGAACATAGCTTAAGATCCTCTACCGTTATTCTATTCCGGCCGAAGGTCCTAAACCTAATCTCCTCACAGCTCAAACAATCCGTCATTAGATGCATGGGTGTTTCCTCCTCCATCTCACAAACTCTACAAAAAGGGTCAGGCATGAGTCCCATTGTATACAGATGTCTCCTTAAGCCACAATGCCCAGTGAGGAAGCCAACCATATGCCTGAGAAGGTCATCCAGTGCTGTGAGGTCATCCACGTCTGAAGCCTGACAAACATGTGCCAGAAGACACACCAACAGCAGGCTCTGGACCAATGAAAGGGAGAGAGGCGCCTAATTTGGCAAACCTATCCACCTCCTCATTCCCAAAGATTCCCATATGACCTGGAACCAGACCAGAAGCACATCCTTAATGAAGAAAGATCATCCAGTCATTTAGAAATTCATCCAACACCAATCTGGAAGTGAAGACACATGAGCTAAGCGCCTTCAACGCAGACTGGCTGTCCGAGCAGATACAAACACCTTTTAAATTAGGTTAGGCACCCTCTCATCCAAAATAACAACGAAATTGGCACAAACCTCAGCCTGAAAACGGTGGCCCACTCACCAAGGGGCACCACCAAATGGCTCCTGTCCTCAAAATAGACGCAGCCCCAGACCTACCATCCCATCCTGGACCGTCCGTGTAGCATCGAGATAATTCTCAGGAATCACCCCAGACGGACCCAGGGTTAACCAATCTTCCCTAGAAGGCAACCTAACCCTGTAGGAATGACCAAAGACAAAAGTCCAAATTCCTATCAGAAGGAAACCTGTAATGGGAATCCTTAAAAGCATCTCACGATAAATGGTAGAATGACCATATCGCTTACCCTGCCAAAAACCTGCCTGTTTAATTCTATAACAGGCTTTCATTGCCTGGTTTTTCACCTCCACAAAGAGAGGTGGAATCCCTAACAAAGTCTCCATAGATGCGGTCGGTGTAGTCCGAAACGCACCAGTCACCGCCAGACAAGCCAAACGTTGGATTTCTTCCAACAGCTGCCTAGCGGATCGTGTTTCAATGCGACGCCACCACACCAAAGCCGCATATACCAATCTAGGTTTAATGACCATGCAATAAATCCAGAACATCATCTTGGGAGTGATCCCCCAGTTCTTACCTACAACTCTTCGACATTGCCAAAAGGAGATTATTGCCTTTTGATGCTGTGTCTTAACATGTTCCGACCAGTTCAATTTACTGTCGAGAACTACTCCAAGGAACTTCACTGATACACTAACCTGTATGGAAGTGCCTAACAATCTGGGAGGTGTAAAACCCACTATCTTCCTTCTGTGAGCAAATAGAATTGCCTGGGTCTTATTAGGATTAATGAAAAGACCTTTAACCTGTGTCCAACAATATAATGTTAAGGGCGCTTTGCATTAATTCCGAAATAGTGGACAGACAGCGCCCTAACAATAAAAGAACACCATCATCGGCATATGCTTGCACATAAAATCCCGATGAATTCATCCTAACCAAAACGTCATCCATGACGGCGCACCACAACTTTTGTGAGAAACAACCCCCTTGAGGGCACCCTCTCCCCGCTTGTACTATCATGGTGCACCCGCCAAGGGAAGCCTGTATAACCCTACTCCTAAGATAGACATTTATCCAATTGATTAAGACGAGATGTATACCTTTTCGTACCAAAGCATCTTCGAGAGCATCAAACGACACTCTGTCAAATGCCCCCTCAACATCAAAGAAACACCCTAGGGCATATTCTTTTATCTATAGAGCAGATTCTATCCTTCTGCAATTGACCATACCAACGACATGCTTGTTCTTGGTCTTAATAGAATTCTTGTAAAAGTATATAAAATATAAATTATTTTAATCAATATATGGGTATTAATATTAATTTATTTAGATTAACAATACAAAATTATTTAAATATATATATATACATATATATTTATGGCTAGATGTTTAATAATATAAGAATTCATGAGTATTTAATGAGAAAAACAAACACTAGACATGAAATTTGGCAGTGAATTGCAACATCACACCTAATAAGAAAGAATAATGGGAAAAAGAAGAGGTACCTAATATCTATGGGGCCTACCAGCCAGGTGAACTCCACAGAACAGTCATTTTTCTTCAATCTAATGACCTGGCTTATCCATGCGTTGAACGTCTGATGTATTTCTATTACTTCGTGGCCTAAAATACCAAACAGGATGTTAGCAACACGTTATTCTTTATATATAAATAAAAACTTTAAATTTAAGTCTGCCGAAATAGAAATAACACTGGTCTTCTAAAATCCAAGCACATAAAATATGTATATTGTGAATTTACACCTACCATACGACTGAATAAAAAGTACATTTTATGAATAATAATGGCTTATATAGTTAAAATAAAGTATGAGTTTCAGTTGCAAGAAACAAGGATACTATTGTCGGTAGCAGATTGTGAACTCGGCATTTATTGGTTTATTGTCGGGCGAACAAAATCTAGATTGCCAACCTGTGGCAATGCCATTAAACCATTTTTGACGTACTACTCAGTCTTTTACCGCAATTTGATGGAGGTTTACTTAGCGATTGGAATTAACAACAAAAAAAAAAAATGAAAATATGGCATTTGAAATTGTGACATACATAAATGTATAAATGTTTTATATCTCGATAAATGTAGTTTTGCTATTTAAAGTAATACACGATTATAGGTGATAACGTCAAAAAACTCCGTGAAAGAAGCAACTTTTAATGTGACCGATTTGGTGCTAGCTGTGAAGTCGACTTTGGCTTTAGCTGACCTACTCAAGGTGTTTGGGCTCATTTTAAAGGACACATCCTTTTTAATCACAAACTAACAATAATTACTAAATCGGTTGGGTTTGGAAATTATTAAATGAGTAAAGTTTTTTAAATGCCAGGAAAATCAAGCTGAGTATCAGAGAAATCGACTAAACGAATAAAACAAGAAAATTGAGCAACTGGGGATTCAGTGGGGGGACAGTGTTCGTAACAGACGTAATTGTACGCAGTAAAGCTTGCGGCAGCAATGCTCATCTCTCACCGTGATTTTTGTTTTATTGTCAATACTTCTAAAACCCTTATATTTTATAAAACGTATGCATTGTTTTTTTTAAATTTGTTTTATAACATGTTGCTAACGCAATTGTACAATTATGTTCCTTTAAAAAGAGGGCAGAACCCTTTCTTGCATTCACTTGACGGCGCCCACGTTCAGAAGTAGACATAATGAAAAAAAAAAAATGAGATAAAGCGAATCATGTGGCTAACTAACTCAACCACAACTTATTTATGTGGAATGTTTCTCCTGACAGAGGTTAATATTTCTCCTGTTTGATTTATGAGCGACTCGTGCAACGTGAGAAGGGAAAAATGCAATACTGAATATTTTGTTTTTACATTTTAACTTACCTGCGTACAAACGTAATGACACATTACTAGCAACAACTTTGGCATGAATATTAGATGTACCAAAGGTGTATGCTCCTGAAGCCTTGTGGTCATAGTTGCGGTTTCCTACGTAATAGAAGAAGTTCTGTTCGAAATCCAATGGTTCATTATCCAAAATAATTGATGTGAGAAGACCGGTCGAGGAGTTGAATACCAGTTGACAAAGCTGAAAATAAATTCTCTTAGAAATGTTTAATATAGGAATAAAATTGTAAATGATGGCTTACTTGCATTTTTTGCTTCTTCTTTCAGTTTTGAAGAAATTATAATCAATATAACTAATTGATTACTGGGAAAAAGAAAAATTCTTAAAAATGTTGAGTTGGAATTCTTAAAAAGAATTGGAATTTTCAATTCATAAGCTTTCTGACAGCCAGTAGAGTGAGCCTAGTTTATTTGAAGCAGCTTCGTTCAATAAAAAAAACATTCCTTCAGTTTAGGACAACTATGCAAACAGCCACCAGTCATGTTTTATGGATTCTCTATAGCATGGCCACTTGCCATCCTACAACTAGGATAAATACTTTGCCACCAAGTATTGCGTACATTTTTCGATAGCAATAATTCCCTAAGACAATTAAAATATTAGTCCTGCAGGATCGGGACTTAGAATAAGCCAACTCCCATTAAAGTTGTCGTAAAATGCGATATCGTAAAAGACTATGTGATATAGTCCGAATAACTGGCCTATTCTCTTTTAGTTCCATTCTTTTTGAGTTTATAGTCAATTAAGGCGCACTTTATAGTCAATCTGGCGTAGTTGCTATGGTGGTTGGTTCCGCAGAGCTGAGTGTATAAACTGAATTTGCTCTATGCAAGTCTGTGTTATCACACTGTCTGACTAACGCATCCTGAAGATGGGCGAACGCCCGAAACCGGTCGATGGCCACAAAATGAAGAAAATGAAGCAGGCTACCACGGAAAATGTCTCTGACAATCTGGCGTACTTTCCGAGACAAGTGGGTGGTGCATGTTCAAATTGTCTTAGTATAATAATAACTATAAACTTAAAAAAAGAAGAAAAAACGTCTTTATTTACAAAAATAGAAACAAATTTACGTATTTGTTATTACAAATAAAAAAAAATAATTCTTTGTACCAAATATAATGTGAGTAAACAATAATATAGCCGGTCACTGACCAACCGTGCAACTCTAAACTTAAAATATTTAATTTATTTTTTGTTTCCTTTCTTATAACATTAGCTGTTAACTCATTCTTTCTTATAACATTAGCTATTAACTCATTGTTGAAAATATCAGGTAGTTGACAACGCTAGCAGGGTATCCGTTTTTTGTGGCTATGGTGTATACGGTGTTGTTCTTTTTTGGAGTTGGTCGTTGTGAGTGGTATAGTTTCTAGCCTGTTAGTTAGGTGTCTGACGGCTGCTAGTTTGTGTTGAGTGGGATGACGGGAACTGGAAGATATTATGTCGGTAGAAGTGGGTTTTCTGTAAATCCCGTATTGTCAAACTTTTTCAAAAATTTAGGCTTGAGAACAGCATTCAGAACAAACAATAAATTTATAAACAAAATATGCACACATACAGAAACAACCAGCCTGTATGACAAAACTGGTATATACAAACTCTCTTGCCTCGAATGCAATTGCGCGTACGTAGGCCAGACCAGAAGACGCCTCAAAGAGGTTTAAAGTACACCTACGCTCATACAAATACAACAAAACCGACTCCACCTATGCTAACCACCTTATAAAGAACAACCACAAACCACAAATTATAGAAAAAACAATGCCCTATTACACCAAGGAACAAAAGGAAGACGAATGGACATTCTAGAAAAAATAGAAATATACAAACACAAGACTATCCACGAAAACATAATGAATGACCAAATAAACTATAACTCAGACACACAAATTTAAGGTCATTCCTCAAAGCTAACTGTATTTCAAACCTACCACCAAACTTGTATAAAAGACATCTATGCATATATGTGCCCCCCCCCCACACACACACAGGACACAACACGAAAAAAGACGGCGGACGATAATGAACAAAGTTTTAATTGTGCTACAAATATATTAAAAAATGTTACAGTTGTGAGTGGTAATTTAAAAAACGAATTAAAAAAAGATATTTTGTCAGCTATTCAAACTTTAAATGGAGTGCATAATAGTTATAAAGCTCAAATAAGTGAATGAAATAGAAAACTATTGGCAATGAATGACACTTCGGCGCAGAAAGTCACCTATGCGGACAAAGTATTGACACCATCAGTAAACAGGTCAGTGGATAAGTTTAAGAAAGTCTCATTTAAGGCGGTTATAAAGCCAAATAAAGAACAAACTAGCAATGAAACAAAAAAAATTTTAAAAGAAAAGGTTGATCCCTGTAAACTAAACTTAGGTATTCAAAATATGAGGGAATTTCTGATAGCGGCGTTATGGTAGAATGTACAACTAAAAATGAAGTTGAAACTTTGTGTGAAACAGTAAATAGTTTGTAATAAGGAACTTCACGGTACTAAAATAAACAAAATGCTACCAAGACTAAAAGTAAGTAATATACCGGAAGAAATCACAATGGAAAATGCAATAGATGTAATAAAAACACAAAATGAAGAAATAATTAATGATAGTGATACGATTCAAGTGAAAAATTTGTTTAAGAATAAAAGAGGTAATAGGTTTCTAATTATTGTGATAAATGCAAACTTACGTAAGTTGTTTATTGAAAGAAGAATTAAAGTGGGCTGGAACATTTCTTCTGTAGTGGATCATTTGACAATTAGTCGTTGCTATAACTGCAATAAATTTGGTCACCACACTTCACAATGTAAGGGATCACACACCTGTCCACTTTGCTCCGCGAAACATTCACTTAAAGAGTGTATTGCCCGACAAACAGAATATTTATGCGTAAATTGTATTCAATACAACAAGTATTCATCCAGTGATAAACAAGTGGGTCCTAAACACGCAGCGCTCAGTACTACCTGCCCTTGTTATATTTACAAAATAAACATTAAAAAGAGTAACATGGATTATGGCCTATAAACAAAACAAACAAACTTACAATTCTTTAACTAAAATTTCGATAGTTCAAATAAATCTCAGACGATCCAATAGAGCGCACCACGTACTTACAAATTTTATATATTCTAACAAAATAGACGTTGCAATAATACAAGAGCCTTACAAATAAAATTTCATCCTTTCCTTTAAATTATGAAATTTATTATAAAGGTAATAATAGAATAAGAGCGGCTGTTATAATTATTAATGAAAATATTGATGCTATACTGAATTCTCAAAATTCAAATGAAGATAAAGTTCTGGTGGAACTGGTAGTTGGGAATTTTCACTTTTGGATGGCCAGAGTTTATTTGCTATATGACGGTCAAATTGAAAGGGATGTTGTAGAAATCGATAATATGCTAAGAGTTTCTAATGGTCGTTTACTGATAGTAATGGACAGCAATGCCCGCTGCACTGCTTGGTACGACACAATCACAAACGGGAGAGATCAAATATTAGAGGAGTATTTAGCTTCAAGATCCTTAATAATACTAAATTAACCCAGCGAAATACTAACTTTCGAGACCATTAGAGGTTCGAGTTTCATAGATTTGACTGCTTCAACACCAACTTTTGTATCTTGCGTGACCGAATGGTGACAGCCGCGCGAAGAAAGTTCTTCTGATCACTGTTTTTTGACTTTTCAAGTTAACTTAAATAATTCTTGTGCAGCTTTACCTCATGTATCTAATTATAAATTTAATAAAAAAAAAGCGGACTAGGATGAATTTAATAATCAAATTTATAAACAATTTTGTAATTTTCTGGAAGCGGAGAACCTGTTGATTTGGATAAGTCTTTGGAAAAATTATTCAAAAATTCCCTCGACTTTGAAGTAGATGTGGAACTATTTTTTACAAGCATTATAACTTCTTGCATAAACAATTCCGGTAATTCGCAGAGGAAAGAGAACTGTTCCGAAATCTGTGAGCTGGTGGAGTGAAGATCTTAATATTTTGCGCAAACAAGTCAACGCTTCAAGGCGCTTGTATCAGCGTACATATCACAATGAAGTTCTTCGTGAAACAAGGAAAAAATTATATTTTGATCTGAAGCGTCGTTACCAGCTGAAAATAAAAGATGCAAAATTTGATTCTTGGAAAGCTTTTTGTGATGCTACCACTGCAAATAATCCTTGGAATTTTATATACAAAGCGGCGGCTGGAAAATTACATCCAAGTACATGCATCGCTACTGTTCGGAAAGAAGATGGCGAGTTACTGCTGATCTGAGGGAATCATTAGAGGTAATTATGAGGAAACTCGTACCTGAGGATGATCCTCTTCAAGAGCTGCCGATACATACTGATACGAGGTTACAAGTGGAAGAAGGAATTAATACTGCTGACGATGTTATCTTTACAAGAGCAGAAGTGGGCAGAGCTATTCAGAACATGTGACTAAAAGCAGCATCAGGATGGGATGGCTTAACAAGCGAAATTTTAAATAGAGTATTCAAACAATACCCTGCAGCTACTACTAGCGTTTATGCTGACTGCTTGGCTCGCGGTATTTTCCCAATGTGTTGGAAAAGGTCCCGCATAGTGATTCTGACAAAACCTGGCAAAAGTGAAACGGAGGACCCATCTAAGTTCCGGTCCATTAGTTTGCTGCCTGTGGCTGGCAAGGTGTTAGAAA